>SJYX01023235.1:13091-33492 GCA_006410675.1 Oreotragus oreotragus
TTTGGTATACTTTTATATTTGGTCAATGGTTTTAGGAAACTATAACTTTGCAATGCAGGCCTTTGCAAATTGACCATTCGTTTAATGACTCATTTGGAAAATTCACTTTAGGTAGGTTGGTTTTTAGTAAATTGAGCTAAAGATGGACTCTTGGACATCATTAGCTTTAACTGCTCAGAATTATTCCTGTTGTTTTGGAGAACTGCATTGCAGCTTTCCTTTGGAGAATTGCCCTTCCTACAACTGGAATTGATGAAGTTCATGTGAAATTAATTCTTTCCTCAGCTACACTGAGTTTTTATAAACTAAGCTAATAAAAGGGTATGATATTCAAGTAAGCAATGAATGGATTAACATTGGCTTCATTGATTAACAAGCTCTTAAAAAAAAAGTTGGAATTCTGACTCTATTAATATAGTAGAAAAATCTCTTCTAAATCTATTGCTTTACTCTCTTTCAGAACATGGATTTTTTGCTACTGATCTGTTCTATAGACGTCTGCTGCTGCTGCTGAGTCACTTCAGTCGTGTCCGACTCTGTGTGACCCCATAGACGGCAGCCCACCAGGCTCCCCCATCCCTGGGATTCTCCAGGGAAGAACACCGGAGTGGGTTGCCATTTCCTTCTCCAATGCATTAAAGAGAAAAGTGAAAGTGAAGTCGCTCAGTCTGTCCAACTGTTAGCGACCCCATGGACTGCAGCCCACCAGGCTACTCCGTCCATTGGATTTTCCAGGCAAGAGTACTGGGGTGGGGTGCCATTGCCTTTCTTGTCCGACTCTGTGTGACCCCATAGACGGCAGCCCACCAGGCTCCCCCATCCCTGGGATTCTCCAGGGAAGAACACCGGAGTGGGTTGCCATTTCCTTCTCCAATGCATTAAAGAGAAAAGTGAAAGTGAAGTCGCTCAGTCTGTCCAACTGTTAGCGACCCCATGGACTGCAGCCTACCAGGCTACTCCGTCCATTGGATTTTCCAGGCAAGAGTACTGGGGTGGGGTGCCATTGCCTTTCGGGGAAGTCATGGTGCCATTGCCTTTCAGGGAATTCACTTAATTTTCCCACCAGTGATGTGTGCAAACATGCATCATTTTAGTGATAATAATCCCATCCCCAGCTCCACTGTGGTTACATAAACCAAACTGGTCAAAACAAGCATATGCTCTTATTGGCTTTGTTGATATATAACCTTGTTTTCTTTGGAATCCTAACTTTATAATTATAGTCCTTAAAATCTTCCCACAATACAGGACCCTTGGATTCAATCCTTGGATCAGGAAGATGCCCTGGGGAAGGAAATGGCAACCAACTCCAGTATTCTTGTCTGAAGATAGTCCATGGAGTTGTTGAGTCAGGCACAATTTAGCAACTAAATGACAACAAAACCTTGTTTTCTTTGGAATCCTAACTATAATTACAGCCACTAAAATCCCCCTGCAATACAGGAGATGCGAGTTGGATCCCTAGTTTGGGAAGATCCCCTGGACAAAGAAATGGAAACCCACCTCAGTATTCTTGAATGGGAAATTCCATGGATGCAGGAGCCTGGTGGGCTATAGTCTATGGAGCTGCAAAGAGTCAGACATGACTTAGCAACTAAACAGCAGTAAAACCTTGTTTTCTTTGGAATCCTAACTCTATAGTTTACAGTCACTATATGACAAGTAAACCAGCTGTCTTGCTTTCTGCTGGCAGGTTGATACCCTACTACTGCTCTCATCAGTGATACTTCTGCTGTTGTTTTTCTTATGTGTCCTAATGAAACAAATATGTGATCAAGGTACCCTGGCATAATGCCTTTGGACAAAGATTTGGCCAGATCTTTGTTCAGGGCTCTAGGTGACTAGGGGATGTAGGCAGGATCCCTTCCAACAACCAATCAGTAATTCATTAGTGTGTGTGGTTGAAAAATATTTTAGGGGGACTTCCCTGGTGGTCCAGTGGTGTAGACTCCATATTCTCAATGCAGTGGGCCCAGATGTGATTCCTGGTCAGGGAACTAGATCCTACATGCCACAACTAAAAGTTCACATGAGGCAACTAAAACATGGTACAGCCAAGTAAATAAATGTAAAAATATATATATANAAAATATTTTAGGGGGACTTCCCTGGTGGTCCAGTGGTGTAGACTCCATATTCTCAATGCAGTGGGCCCAGATGTGATTCCTGGTCAGGGAACTAGATCCTACATGCCACAACTAAAAGTTCACATGAGGCAACTAAAACATGGCACAGCCAAGTAAATAAATGTAAAAAAAAAATATATATATATATATATATATTTATTTATTTATTTGGACATATTCTGGACCCATCAGAAACCTGGAACAAATAAAATATTATATTTGATATACTGTTATTTGTGTTTTCTATTTTATATACTTAGCATAATTTTGACTGATAAAATCTTTTAATATCAATAAAACTAATTTGAATCACTTATGTAGTTTTGTGACTATACAATCACAAACTACTATTTACATTAGCAAATTCTGTTTTATGTAAAACTGAATGTTACATGTGATTTAAAAAAGTTAATATATTGGATTTAATAAAATTAAAATATTTCAAAGATACCATCAAGAAAGTGGAAAGAAAACTCACAGACTGGAAGAAAATACTGGCCATAATCCACACTTTTTATTTGTGTTTTTTTTTTTTTTTCCAATTCATAAAAGATATGTTAACCTGGGTTATGGCTGTCTCTTATACACATCNTTTCAAAGATACCATCAAGAAAGTGGAAAGAAAACTCACAGACTGGAAGAAAATACTGGCCATAATCCACACTTTTTATTTGTGTGTTTTTTTTTTTTTTCCAATTCATAAAAGATATGTTAACCTGGGTTATGGACTGAATTGTATCCCCACAAAATTCACATGTTGAAGACTTCACCTTCAAGGTGACTATTTGGAGACAGGGCTTTTAAGGAGATAAGATGAGATCATAAAGGTGAGGCCATGATCTGATAGGATCATTGTCCTTGAAAGATGATGACAAGATGCCAAAGATCTTTATCTCTCCACATGTGCACAGAAGAAATTTCATGTGAAGAGAGTGAGAAGGAAGACGTCTGCAAGCCAGGAAGAGATGCTTGACTAGAGACCAACCCTGCTGGTTCCTGGATTTTGGACTTCCAGCCTCCAGAACTGTGAGAAAATAAATTTATCTAATTTACCCTGTCTGTCCTACTTTGTTATGACAGCCTGAGCAAACTATGCATGGGACAGTGCTTGATATCAGCTGACAAAAATTGAAAATCATCAATAGCCCACCCCAACACTAGATAATCTATAAATGAATGTTTTAAATTCTTGTGAATTTTTTCTGCTAATCATAGACTTTCTGCTCCATCATGCTAGTACTTCCATAGTAAAGGCCACTTTTATTTTTTTATTATTTTTTTTTAAAGGCCACTTTTACTCCTCTGCCTTACTAAGATATTGACATCTGCTCTCCTCCACTGATCTAACCATCAATATACCCAAGTAAGCCACATTTCTCACACTGTAGTTTTAGTCATCCATTTTAAATGAAAATCTGATTGCTTCAATATACTGTTTCCAATTTATAGGCCAGTTTAGATTTATTATTTGCCTTTTCTCAACTCTAAATATATCTGCACCATCACCTTATGGGGCTTATCTTTATTAAATGAAACAAGTACAGAATTCAAATGAACAATTGTCAATGCTTTAAGGAGTGGTGCTAAGATATGCAGAATATAAATCAGAATAGCTATGGAATTTCAGGGCTAAACAGTTTCAGTAGAAGAAAGCTCGAGATGTTCATACACAGTATGTGAAAAGAAGGGTGTCTAGATTTTTTTTTTCCTGTAACCTTCTTCAGGCGAGGTATTTTTCTTAGTCATATCCACATTGCTGGCTTCTCAGATGTCTATCTTAATAAAAGCTCTTATTAATAAAGATTAAGGAGCTGACATTTCCACGAGGAAAACACCCAGCAAAGTCAAGAGTATAGCTAAGAGAGGAGTAAAAAGGCTGACTCCATCCCTCACAAAAGAATGAAGACTTGTTTTCCCTAGACTCATAACTTCAACAAGGTGATCTTCATGAATACATATTTTTTCAGTTCCTATATTCCCATTTTAGTGTTTTGACATTTCTTTCACTTATTTTTGCCTTTAATTACAGTTACGGTTCTCTTTCCTCAGATAATAACCCCTGGGTGAGTGCGACTGTTGGTGTTCAGTTGCTCAATCATGTCTGACTCTGTGACCCCATGGACTACAGCACGCCAGGCTTCCCTGTCCTACTATCTCCCGGAGTTTGCTCAAAAACATGTCCATCTAGTCGGTGATGCCATCAAACCATCTCATCCTCCTGTGTCCCCTCCTCCTGCTCTCAATCTTTCCCAGCATCAGAGTCCTTTCCAGTGAGCCAGCTCTTCACATCAGGTGACCGGAGTATTGGAGCTTCAGCTTCAGCATCAGTCCTTCCAGTGAATATTCATGGTTGATTTCCTTAAGGATTGACTGGATTGATATCCTTGCTGTCCAAGGGACTCTCAAAAGTCATTTTTTTACACCACAGTTTGAAAGCATCAGTTCTTTGGCTCAGCCTTTTTTATGGTCCAACTCTCACATCTACACATGACTACTGGAAAAACCATAGCTTTGACTATATAGACCTTTGTCAGCAAAGTGATATCTCTGCTTTTTAGTATGCTGTCTAGGTTTGTCATAGCTTTTCTTCCAAGGAGCAAGCATCTTAATTTCATGTCTGCAGTCACCATCCGCAGTGATTTTGGGGTCTAGGAAAGGGTGGGTGGGACTAGTGGGATGTAATCTCTTCCTTTAGAGTTCAACACTTAATAGATGGTTATTGCATGTTTACTGAATAAAAATCACAGTGACATTTTTTGACTATTTGTGTTACACCACAAGTAAAGATTTACATTTCAGTCACCATGGACATGGTTTTTGTGAAATGGTGTACCATGATTTTTACCATGTCTAAAACAGACAAGTGATTAGTATCTAAATTATTTAAGAAACAACTACAGATATAAACACATAATCTCTAATATATATTAAAGTGAACAATTTACAAAACAGGAAATCCAAAATGTGAAAATAGCATTGGTAGAGTTGCTCAAAGTACACAATTCATCCCCAGAATGTTAATTGAAACAACAGTGAGTTAATTAGAATTTGTAATAATAACAATTGGCAGCATTTAAAAAGCTAGAAAATGCCAGGTTTGAGTGAAGATGAGGATGTATTGTCCTACTGATACACATTCTGTGGAGCAATCATGCAGTACATTATCAAGCTAAATGTATGTGACCTATGATCTAGCCATTCTGCTATGCATATTTCCTAGGGAAGTCCTTCTGTAGGTCCATGAGGAAAGAGGCAGGATGATGTACATTGCTTCATTAGACCTTGCCTGGACTGCTCTTTTGAAGATATCCCATGGTTTATCCTCTCTTCTTTTAGGTTTTAAGTCAAATGAGATCTTCTGGTGAGAGTTTGTTTGGCCAGTTCATTAATCTGGGGATCTTTGTCTCATTCCTCAAAAATCCTCATCCACCTCCTTTGCCTTGTTTTACTCCATATATTTTCCAACACATGGAATATGCTTTGCTTATTTACTTTTTACATAGCCTTATTATAATCTAAGCAACATTTGTTGTTGCTAGATCTCCAGTGGTGCAAGGAGTGCCTGACACATCATAGGTGCTCAATAATTTTTTGCTGACCGAATGAATTCAGTCCTAAGAATCTTAAGACTTCAAATACAGATGTGATGTTGCACCTTTCCCAAAAGATGCAGTTTCTCTGAGTCTTGAGATAAACAGATCAAAGTATGAGCTTATCCTGACTTTATTTTCCTTTGTGCCCTATACCAGAGATAAAGGGCAATGGAAAGCTACTCCAGATTGGTTGTAAAGATTCAGAAGGAAAGTTTTTTTTCCCCCCACATTCAGGTCTCATAGTCTATGAAATCTCTTAATTATTACCATTTAAGAGAGTACCTAAAACGAAGTGTTTTTTAAAAAGCACTGGTTGCTTTTTTTGCCAGAGAAAGCCAACATCTGGCAAACAGGGGTCTGTAATTAACTACCATAGTGATTGTTCTATCCCCCACAGTCCATACTCATGTGCCACTCTCTAAGGCACACTCACAAAGAGAAGTAGACAAGAAAAATTCCCTCAATGGGCATAAGAGGGTGTGTACTAAAAATTCTCTCCACTTACAACCATTATTACCATTCTTATTCATAAAGAAATGATACATGCTTGGAGCCAGTAACCACTATATGGTAATTAATCTTTACTGTTTTTCTAAATAAAATATACTTTAAAAAATTACTGTTATCCCATTTTTTCCCCTGCAATAATATTTCAGGTGTGTTGAGGTGGTTAAATTGGTTATTTTTCACATAGGCTTCATCTCATTGCTAAACTGTATTTATAGAATGATCTAATTATTAGAGTCTATTACAGCAACAACTCTTTTAAGAACTTTCTATTTCAATAGATCTCTAGACTTTTCTTGTAAAGAAAAGAGCAGTTTTGGTCACCTCTTACCACATAGGCATTAGGCAGGGTTACCTCAAAATAGGTTAAAGCTAACCTATTTAAAGCTATTAAAAGGTCAGATTGAATTTACTGAAGGGTTATATAAGAGGTAAGGACAGGGTTAAAGGAACCAAACAGAACTGCTGGAACCCTGAGAAAACCACAAGCCACAGTAGGAATCCTTTTACTTCCTCTAATACTGGGAGGCAGGGGGAGGAAAAGGTGATTCAGGAGCCTTCCATAGTGTCAGGAAGGAATATATGCAGGAAGATAGGGTTTTAGAGGAATAAAAGTAGCTGAAACCAAAACTGCAATAGCATGTACTACCAAAACTGCCTGTAACTCACTGCAGACACAAGAGATTTCTTTCTAAACAGAGGACAGAGTGAACTGCAGATTGTGCCCCAAGAATTCCCTTCCCCATGGTTTAGCAAGGCTCTCCCTCAGTGAGGCTGTAATGTAGGAACCTTGTGCTTCCAGCTGCCTCCAGCAGGCAGGCAAACTCTTCCAAGAGTCAGATCCATGCTTTATCTGATTTCTGTCTGCGGGAATGCCCCACTGGAAGCCAGAGATGTGGGTTGGAGGGAGAGGTCGCTAAGCCAGAGTAGTGGGGACATTAAGAGCCCCGTGCTCCTCTTAGTTACTTCTGCTATTGAAGCTGCTTGGATAAGGTATCCTGTTTCATTTTCCTTTAAAGAAATGGAATACTCACATATAAATTCAAATGTATGGGAATATGGGTCAGATAGCACATAAATCTACAATGGGAAGCTGAGCCTACCTGGGCACTTGATTGTCCATACTCGGACGTTCATTCTCGATCGAAGTGTAGAGTCAATTAAGGCTTGATGGTCAACTGCTGCTGGAGGAGGTTATCAAGGGGATATGACCTCTGATTGACTCTCCAGGTGTAGCCTGGCAGTCGGAGGCTCCGCCCCTTCTGGTGGTGGTGGGAGGTGTGCTCTGCATGCTGCTCCCAACAACAGGAGCCATTGCAAGGTGCAGCCCTGAGAGAGTCAGCTATGTTGAGACCATCTGGATTTGTGGCTGAACCCCGTTAATGTGGCCACAGAAGCTTCTAGGATGCTGGAGGGCCGGCATGGAGATCTCATTATGCAGCACCCAAGACACGCCTCGGGGGTAAGTTCCTTTGCTACTTAGACCTGCCACCTACCAATCTGGAGTGGCGGTCTCTTTCTTCAGTCTCCCTGGCCTCCTGGTACAGGGCTGTTTTGCAAACCAACAAATATGGACAAGTTTTTGGTAGAATATAGCATAGCCCTCCTCCAACAGACGGGGTGTCTGACTTCTGTTGTGGTTTGCCTATATGCCACAGACACTTGGAAGTATCCTGAGGTCACATGCCAAGGCATTCTGAATGCCAGCCTGAGCTGACTGTAGAACTCTCTCTTCTCTTTAGCCTTATTCAAAACCAGCTAGCTTCTGAGTTACCTAAATTCATCAGAAAAGCAGTCATGCTTGTGGAATGTATAGCTGCAGAGTTCTAAGAACTACATTGCTTGCTTCATTGTGGAAAGGTTGAGTTGCTGTAACTTGTTTCTCACTTTACAGGGACTATCCCCACGTGCCATAGATTAATGGATGCCTAGTAACTTCGGTGATGTGGCCGATAGGTCTATATTTTGGCATCTAGGGTGCTGGCTACCTCTTGGTGAAAAGATTCAGTTAGCAAGATCAGTGTAATGGGCCAGAAGTATGTGAGTAAAACCACAGCGGGGGAGCGTTGTATTTTAAACAAGGCGGTGATGCCATCCTTAGAGAAAACAAGGAACTCAGACTGCTGCCCTTGGCAGGGAAAGCAAACTTCTGATTTGCTGTACTGATATGTATCGAGAAGAGAGTGTTTGCTAGGTTAGCTCTTTATTAGGTGTCAGTGTCGAGATGCCCCAGCACTGTGAAACAGGCCAGTTAAATGAGATTCCGGATGCTGCACCTTTTAAGTTTTTGCAGGGGGCACCAATCTTTAAGGGGCTTCCCAGATGGCTCAGTGGTAAAGAATCCACCTGCAGTGCGCAGACACAGGAGATGCAGTTTCAATCCCTGTCGGGATCTCCTGGAGGAGGAAATGGCAACCCACTTCAGTATACTTGCCTGGAGAATCCCATGGACAAAGGAGCCTGGTGGGCTACCATCCGTGGGGTTGCAAAAAGTTGGACACACATGAGCACGTGACACACACACATGGCACTAATCTTTGAAATCCTCTGATGTGGTAACGTGTTGGCTGACTATTTTGGAAGACAGACACAGTTCCACAGTCATCAAATTGGCTCTTCTTTTCTTAATAGTTCTTAATCCACGCATCCAGGAAGCAATGTGAGGCTTCTCCTAGATACTTCATAAATCTTTGCCAATATCTCTTCAGTAACTAAGGAAATAAGCACAGACTCTGTGGTCTGTCTGAACCCACTGTTAGGCGGACGTAACCCGAGATTCATTCTGTATGTGATTTCCCTGAGTCTGTACTTTGATCAGTGGATCAAGGTGGCATTACAACACCCCAGGAATTAGCAACAGTTCATACCTAACATCTAATAGTTTACCAAAGTTTAGAGTTTTATTTTCCCCAGTACCCATACATCCTCATAATGTCTGTCATTCCCTCTAGGAAGAGGCTTGGAGGAGTCACTGCAGTCAATCCTGGCTGCATTGCACAGTCGCCATTCAATAGGACTTGGGCTCCCCATCAGTCAAGGCACTCTGGGTCTTTGAACTTGACTTGAATGTAGGATCTGGGTAAATTTACCCACTAGAATGACGCATCAGGCTTCCACTTGCTCTACCAAGAATTTGAAATAGGACCAGAAGGTTAGCCTAAAACAACATTCAACTAACCATTCCACTGGAATTTAGGATCCGGTAGTGTTTTATCTTTGTTTAGGAAACCTGAAATTGTCCTTGTTTCTTAAATCGACTGAATTACTAAATATCTTTCAGTTGTATGAAGTACTGTTTTACTTTTATGATTCAGTTCCATCATTTCAGTGGGAAGAAGGGAGAAGGATCACCATGTGCTAATTTTATTGATGACTATTCATTTGCCAACAAATATTTATTGAATGTCTACTACCTGCCAGACATTGTTCTAGGTACTGGAAATGAAGCAGTGAATAAATCAGGAAAAATACCCCTGCCTTCATATACAGCTTGCATACTGGTGTGTGAAGACCAACAGTAACCAAGATAAATGGGTCAAAATACATTGTATGTTAGATGATAACAACACAAAGTAAAACAAAATACAGAAGAGGAATAGTGGTAAGAGAGGAGAGTTTGTACACTTGCAGTTTTGAATTGGTTGGCCAGATATGTCCTTCCTGTGAAGGTGACCTTTCATTGAAGACCTGAAGGAGGTATGAGAGTGAGCTCTGTAGCCATCTGGAGTCAGAATAGTAAGGACAGAAAAGAGCAAGTGTGTCTACACCTCAAGGAGGGAACATGCCAGGCATGTTTGAGAAACGGGGAAGACTAGTAAGTGATGCATAAATAACTGAAGAAATATCTATTTAAGTATTAGTAATGGTTAACATGAACACTAGTAGAATTCAAAACCATTTGTACTTTTTCATCGTTAGGCAAGATGAAATCAAAATCAAACAAGTTTCTCATAACTGTTTGAAAGCAACAAGGGCATGTTGAATGATACAAAGGAATGCTTACAAAGTAGGCCAAACGTAACTGTACTTTGTGACCCCTGATCTGTAACACGATATGACTGTGTGTGTGCTCAGTCGTGTCCGACCCTTTGCAACCTGATGGACTCTACGCTGCCAGGCTCTTCTGTCCGTGGCATTTTCCAGGCAAGAATACTTAGGTGGGTTGCCATTTCCTACTCCAGGGGATCTTTCCAACCCAGGGATCGAAACCGCATCTCCTGCATTGACAGGCAGCATCTTTTCCACTGGTGCTACCTGGGAAGCCCTATAACACAATATATCATTTTGAAATAAAATGTAAAGCAGCAAGGAAAGTCACCAAAAGGTTTTTTCTGAGTTGTGGGCCTTGAGTTAGATTTTCCTCCTTTTCCTTTTCTGTACTGTCTAGCGTCTACAGTTTTGCTTTGCTTTCTCTAAAGGAACTAGAATACAGGCCTACCTCATTTAATCGTGCTTTGCTTTGTTTTGCTTCACAGATACTGCCTTTAAAAAAAAGTTTAAGATTTGAGGCAGCTCTGGATGGAGTGTCTTTTGGTACCATTTTTCTAACAGCATTTGCTCCCTTTGTGTCTCTCTATCACATTTTAGAAATTCATTTTTTTCATTAGTATTATGTTTGTTATGGTGATCTGTGATCAGTGATTTGATATTACAGTGACTTGGTGAAGATTCAGATGATGGCCCACACTTTTTAGCAATAAAGCGTTTCTTAAGGTGTGTACATTTTTAAAGACATATTGCTACTGCACATTTAGTACAATACAGTATAGTGTAAGCATAACTTTTGTATGTGTTAGGAAACCAAAACATTCATGTAACTTGATTGCAACACTCGATTTACTGTAGTGGTTTGGAACCACAGTATTTCCAGGATCTGCCTCTGTAACAGTTAAGAGCTAAGGATTTGAATCAGACCTGAGTTGAAATACTGGAGCTACTTGATCTACTGTTACCTTGGCTAACTGTTCATATCTGTAAAATGGAGATAAGGATAATGACTTTATAGGATTGTTTTAGAGACTAAAGGTGGTACTGTTTTTAAAGGTGTTAATAAAGTGCCTGTTTGTCACAAATACTCAATGGTAACATCATTATGAATCAAAAGTATGGCTCTTAAAATTGGATACTTTTTAAAAAGTTATTGGTTTAACTCAATAACTCAGACATGTTAAATGATACCTCTCCTCACTCAACTTAAACTGGAAATCTCAGAGTAATTTCTACTCAAAAAATCCCTTCATGGATATCGCTTTTTTTGTTGTTACCTTTTTTTTTTTGCATCTGTGGTGAGAACACTGAGGATCTGTTAATACTTTCTTTGCAAATTTTGAGTATATGATACAGTATGATTAACTGTAGTCACCATGTTGGGCATTCAATCCCCAGGACTTACACATCTTACAGGTAATTGAAAGTTTGTTCTCTTTGACCAGTTTCTTTAACAGCTCAAACAAAATCCACCTTCTGGTTGATAAGTGTATACATAAGAAAAGATGTTTATTATATTTACAAAAAATAGATCGTTTTTCTCACTTTAGGAGTGCTACATGATTTTTATAAACTCTTTGGAATAGGTAGGACATCTGAGGAAAAATATGTTGAAGATAACCACTGTAATATGTATGTTTCTGTCCAATATTTTACAGTATGTATTTAAAAAATTTCTTAATCTGAAAGATGTTTAAATTATGTAATTTGATTAATACAAAATAACACTTTTGAAATGTCTTAGCTTTTCATAACTTAAGCCAAATGTTCATGTTATTTTTTAACTAAAAGAAGCATTTAAAACATTAAATAATAGATACTTAGATTTAGGTTCCAATAAAATTGGAATCACATTTTATAATATAACCAGTTTTTCAAAAATTGCTCTTGTATAACACCAGACAAATAGTATTTCAAGATAAAGTTTAATTAAATGTGTTTTGTTAGAATTTTAATCTAATTTCTTTCATTTTCTTCTAAAAGATTTTAAAATGTAAACATAAAAATGACACACTAACCAAGAGAAACTGTAATCCTTCCCATTGTTTTAAAGTGCTTATAACTAGCTCATGCAAGTCTGTCAGCATGTTTTCAATCTAATGTACCAAGGTCAAATGCACTCTGGAGATATTTCTTAATGGAATTTTCAGGCGAGTCAATGCTATTGTACAGTAGACTAAACAATTTGATGACCGGAACATNAACATAAAAATGACACACTAACCAAGAGAAACTGTAATCCTTCCCATTGTTTTAAAGTGCTTATAACTAGCTCATGCAAGTCTGTCAGCATGTTTTCAATCTAATGTACCAAGGTCAAATGCACTCTGGAGATATTTCTTAATGGAATTTTCAGGCGAGTCAATGCTATTGTACAGTAGACTAAACAATTTGATGACCGGAACATTTAGAATATATATTATGTAATTTCAGAGAACTTTGGAAATGCAGATGCTCCTTTCTAACGCTAAGCAGTATCTTTGGCCATCCTTTCTGAAGAAATAGGAAAAAGAATTTTGATGACTTCTTTCCAGTTAGACAAACTGCAGATGAATGGTGATTGTAAATTTATTTCTTTCAGCTATTACATCAGTAGGCTAAAAGCCTGTACACAAAATATTCAGATGGACAGTAAGGAAGGCAAGATAGAGCAGCTCGAAGCACTTGGCTGTCATTAATTTGTTAACAATTGTTTATGCATCAATATTATTAGATGATGTTATGAAAGGTAAATCAGGTCTCCATCCATCTAACTTATGAATATGACATTAAATTAGAAGAACTTTATTTTATGTTATTAAGTATGTATTAAAGCAGATTAAGCTATGAACTATGTGTTAAATAATGCCATATTTTAAATAATGTTGCCCTGATCCATTTAAATGTTATGGCAAGAATAATATTTATCAGAATAAAATTTGATGTTGAACAGAACTATCATTCTATTGTTGAAATACTTTTCTTTCTTTTATTTGATCATATTTACTATGTTTCTCATATTTCTCCATTGTTTGGTCTAGCGTGTCTTTTCTTACTTCATTTTTAATTCCTCTTGCTTTCCTAACACATTAATGGTGGTTTTAAAAGCAATCTCTCTATATTCCCAAAGTCTCTCCCTTGAATATCTTCATCTACTTATTTTATTTACCAGCTATATATAGATAATAACCAAATATTAGACTTTTATTCTAGACTTTCCAGTGGCCAATTTCTAAGTCCCCTCTCTTTCTTTCCCTTTCCACTTAGTTTACTATTAAGTTTCAAAATATCATCTGAAGTATCTCATCAGTTTCTTCTCTCCTCTTCAGTATCTGTTGCTGTACCCATAAACAAGATTGGTAAGAGCTATAGCTCTCCCCAGTGATAGCCAATAGAACTTTCTGCAGTATCTTTGTGGTCATATGGTAGCCATTAGGGGAGCTAATGAACACTTGAACTGTAGCTTATGCAGTTGAGGAAGTGAAACTTTATTTAATTTTAATTGACATTAAATCTGTGCACATAAGGCTAGAAGCTACTATATTGAACAGCACAGGTATAGATTGATGTCAGAAGTTCCAAGATAAAGACTTCTGGATTCATCTTAAATCCAAGAAAGTGTACATATCACTCTGCCACTTAAAGACTTCCCATGTCTCCTCCTATGTTATTACATAGTTGGATTCCTAAGGTCCACATTGATTTCATTCCATAACACTTTTCCAGTCAAGTTTACATTGAACTTGTCCTTCTATGCTGTAATCCATCCAAATTGAAATATCTTTGTTCTGAGTCCATGGCTTATGCCATCTCCACACTCATAATTTGACTTATATTGTATTCTCTTCTAGAAATTCTTTGCCCAAACTGTGTTTCCAAATCATCTTAATTGTTTTTTAAGAAAATTTCAAATGTATTTGGAATTTTAACAGCAGAATACATTTTGTAAAATTATGTATGATGAAACCATTTCTCCACCAGTTACATCAGTGGACCAGAGCCAGTTTATTTCAGAAGCTCCAGGGTGCCCCTAAGACTATTTGTCTCATTATCCCTGTTATTTTCCCCTTTGGGTAACTGTTCTTAATATAACATTATGTTTCTTCTCCTGGTTAGTTTTTTTTTTTAATATTATTCAATTTATTTAAAATAAAAGAAAAAAAATAAGTTCACCCATTTATCTGACCACACCTGCTACCTCTCTACTCCCAACCCTCACCTCTAGCAACCAGAGGCTCTGTTCTGTCTACGAGCTTGGTTTTTTGTTTGTTTTATTTTTAGGTGCTGTATATAAGAGAGATCATATGGTATTTGTCTTTCTCTGTCTGACTTATTTCACTTAGCATAATGTCCTCAAGGTCTATACATGTTGCTGCAATGGCAAGATTTCATTCTTTTTAATGGCCGAGTAATATTCCACTGTGTATCTTTACCACAGTTTTTTCATTCATTCATTGATGGACACTTAGTTTTTTTCCATATCTTGGCTGTTATAAATAATACTTCAGTAAACATAAGGGTGCATATCTTTTTGAGTTAGTGTTTTCATTTTTCTTCAGATAAAGACCCAGAAGTGGAATTGCTAGATTATATTATAGTACTATTTTTATTTTTTTGAGGAAACTTCCTATTGTTTCCTGTAGTGTTGCATCAATTTACATTCTTACCAACAGTGTACAAGAGTACCCTTTTCTCCAATTGCTCTCCAACACTTGTTAGTTCCTTTTTTTTCTTTTTGAATAACTGCCGTTCTGACAGGTGTGAGGTGAGATCTCATTATGTGGTTTTGATTTGCATTTCTTTGATTAGTGATATTGAGCATCTTTTCATGTACCCTTTGGCCATTTGTATGTCTTCTTTGGAAAACTGTCTATTCAGATCTTTTCCTCATGTTATAATGGAATTAACTGTTCAGTTTCAGCTTAAGTTGCCACTTATTTTATGAAGCTTTTCCCAATTTCCCCTGTTAAGCAAGCTCTCCCTCCACTGAATCAGTCTACTTACCTGTCTTTATTTCCTCCTCCTCCTGCTGCTGCTGCTAAGTTGCATCAGTCGTGTCCGACTCTGTGGGACCCCATAGATGGCAGCCCACCAGGCTCCCCCAGTCCTGGCATTCTCCAGGCAAGAACACTGGAGTAGGTTGCCAGTTCCTTCTCCAATGCATGAAAGTGAAAAGTGAAAACGAAGTCGCTCAGTCATGCCCGACTCTTAGTAACCCCATGGACTACAGCCTACCAAGCTCCTCTGTCCATGGGATTTTCCAGGCAAGAGTACTGGAGTGGGTCACCATGGCATCCTCTGCTATATCTGATTTGTTCCATAATCTTCAGTGTCTTGTCTACTGTCTAGTATATAGAAACATGCAAAATAATGGATTAGCAAATGATTGGTTAACAATAACTGAATTAATGTGGAATTTTGAATTTGCTACTCTTACTATCATCAGAGCATTTCAAATGCAAGTAATTACCTTATTAGATACATAAGAATTTATAAATGAATTTAATGTATGGAAATGTTTTATTTTTATTTATATATATTCTCTCAAATATGGAAGTAGTCTCTTATAGCTGAAGGGTTTGCATATTTTATACAAATTGTTTTCTTTTTATGTGCGTATGTAGCACATATTTTTGTCTGATATGTCCTGAAACAAGCAATTTTAATTTTTTAGTCTTCTGGATAATTGGCTCTGTTCTCCATTTTATTTCTCACATGTAGAGCAGTCTCAAACATCATAATTATATGCTACAAAGCAAAACATCATGTGAAAATATTTATTTGGAACCAGAATATTATGTTGAGAGAATTTTCCCACCATGAACATTTGTTTGCCATCTGTATTCAGTCCAAGCAAGTTGCTCATTACTATTAAGGAAACTTGGATAGTAGACCCTCTAACTCCTTGGAACTATTAAGCTATAGCAGTTACCAATATAGTAAAGCTATGACGCTTTGATGTGCTGTTTAATGTTTTGTGAACTTTCTCTGGAATATCCCGAGATGTTCACTTATTCCCTAAGAAACAGTCTCATATAGTAAATAGGTATATTCATATTGGGCTTCCCTCATAGTTCTGTTGGTAAATCATCTGCCTGCAATGCAGGAGACTGGGTTTGATTCCTGGGTAGGGAAGATCCCCTGGAGAAGGAAATGGCAACCCACTCCAATATTCTTGCCTGCCTGTAGAATCCCATGGACACAGGAGCCTGGTGGGCACAGTCCATGAGATTGCAAGAGTCGGACACGACTTAGTGACTAAAACACCACCATATTCACATTGTAAATACAAACCAAACAGTCTTTAATGCTTTTATTTCAGTGGTAAATTTTATATTTGTATGACTACAGAAATGAATGATTCTTGGGACTTTCCTGATGGTCCCATGGTTAAGATTCTGCATTTTTGCTGCAGAGGATGCAGGTTCAATCCCTGGTCAGGAAACTAAGATCCCACATGCTGTATGAGTCTTCCAATAAAACAAAACAAACTCAAAATCTGTTGTAAACAGTGTTAAATGACAGTCTGTACTAAGGATTAGACATTAGACAGGGTTCAGTTGCTAAGGAAGACTCACAGCACCAACATGTTAAGACTTAAAAAATGTGTCCGTTCCTTGCATGGAAAGGCCCCGACAAGGCACCAGCATTAAAGTCCAGACACAGGTCACAGCCAGAGGCTTGCTCAGAGTAAGGATGTGAGGAAACCAAGCTATTGGCCTCCCTTTGCAAAGGCCATTACTAGGGCACACATTTTCTTTTAGACCAAGAACACAGTTTTCTCTTAAATTGAAAACCACCTACATGGGCACATAAAACCACAGAACTCAGGAACCCAAAATGTAGTCTCTACCAGAATTTCTTATGTCCCAGGGATCCCGCAGGCATCTTTCTGCTGCATAACCTGACCCTATGGCACTTTCCAGGTCCCTCACCAAGACCAAGTGCAAATCATCAGTCTTGCTTGTCAGTGAATATTGCTGACATGCTGATATATCACCCCAGATCTCCTCAGAAGTACAGTTACAAAGCAACACTAGTAGTCCATGTAGTTTGTGCCCTGGCCAGGGTCAGGGCTGGGTGGGTATTTTTCTTATTTCAAGGCATTTTCAAACCTGGCGGGGGGGATTGACTCTCACAGCTCAGACACCTAATAATAGGAACCATTTCTTTCAATATATAAAAGTGACAAAGGATTAGTATTCAGAATATATGAGACACTTGTAAACTAGAGTGAGAGAAACTCCAAACGTATTTTTAAACACAGACACATAAAAACTTACTAATAGTTTAGGAATGATGAAAAATACCAACAAAAAAACTTAGCAGATTGCAAAATTTTCAGAAGTCTGCTAGATACATTTCAATAAGAATCTGGGAAAACAAAGGCCTTCACATGCTGCCATTAGTAGTGGAAAATGGCCCAGTCACTTAAAAGAGCAATTTGACAAGCTTTACCACAGGGAAGAATGTTTCTACCTTAAGATTATTCATCTCCTAGGAATATACTTTAGAAAAACTAGAAAATATAACATGGGAAACATTTACATGATTGTTTATTACAGCACTGCTTGTAATCATGAAAAATTAGAAACAACGTATAACCTATAACATAGAAAATATAGACACATTTAGTTCAGTTCAGTCAGTTCAGTTCAGTCGCTCAGTCATGTCCGACTCTTTGCGACCCCATGAATTGCAGCACTCCAGGCCTCCCTGTCCATCACCATCTCCTGGAGTTCACTCAAACTCACGTCCATCGAGTCAGTGATGCCATCCAGCCATCTCATCCTCTGTCATCCCCTTTTCCTCCTGCCCCCAATCCATCCCAGCATCAGAGTCTTTTCCAATGAGTCAACTCTTCACATGAGGTGGCCAAAGTACTGGAGTTTCAGTTTTAGCATCATTCCTTCCAAAGAACATCCAGAGCTGATCTCCTTTAGAATGGGCTGGTTGGATCACCTTGTAGTTCAAGGGACTCTCAAGAGTCTTCTCCAACACCGCAGTTCAAAAGCATCAATTCTTTGGCATTCAGCTTTCTTCACAGTCCAACTCTCACATCCATACATGACCACTGGGAAAACCATAGCCTTGACTAGACAGACCTTTGTTGGCAAAGTAATGTCTCTGCTTTTGAATATGCTATCTAGGTTGGTCATAACTTTTCTTCCAAGGAGTAAGCGTCTTTTAATTTCATGGCTGCAATCACCATCTGCAGTGATTTTGGAGCCCCCCAAAAAATAAAGTCTGACACTATTTCCACTGTTTCCCCATCTATTTCCCATGAGGTGATGGGACCAGATGCCATGATCTTCGTTTTCTGAATGTTGAGCTTTAAGCCAACCTTTTCACACTCCTCTTTCACTTTCATCAAAAGACTCTTTAGTTCCTCTTCACTTTCTGCCATAAAGGTGGTGTCATCTGAATATCTGAGGTTATTCATATTTCTCCTGGCAATCTTGATTCCAGCTTGTGCTTCTTCCAGCCCAGCGTTTCTCATGATGTACTTTGCATAGAAGTTAAATAAGCAGTGCATATTATTCATGACTTAGGAAATCCTCCTCGGAATTTACAGCTTCCCCTCAGTAATGATTCCTGAGCAATTGGTCACCTTCCTTAGCTCACCAACAGCTAGTATTACAGTCCCTAAAGTACTTTCTTCCACTCTATCCCCATTTCCTTCTTACCAACCCTACTTCTCTTTCTGGTCTACCAGCCTAATGGTAACCGTGATATGGTTACATGGATGTGAGAGAAAAAGAATCAGGCAAACAGAACAAAGACACAGAACCAGAGAGAATTCTAGAAGCCTTAAACACAGCTGCAGAATTAAAACAAAATTATCAAGGGAACAGAGTGTTCCAGCTGACTTAACTTCCTGTTGATAAGTCTCTGGGGAGGAGGGGGTAAGGTTTGGAGTTTTAGAATTGGGGTAGAGGGAGTGCAGGGGCCTGGCCAGAACCGGGGCAGAACGCCTTTGCAGGAACCGTTATTCAGAGTTGGGTTCCCATCTGCAAGGCTGTTGACACTCACTTCCTGAGCCTGGTCGTGGTCAGAGAGGCTTTCAGCTACTGATGTGCCCAACCTACAGAAAAACAGGATGTTAGCTTTCAGATCTGATTAAGCCATGAGATGCAAATTCCTTCCCCACTCCACCCCCACCCCACTCCTCAACCACTGCCACCCACACCACTCCGCCTTTCACAGCAGAGACGCGTTCATCTCCCTGTGTGACTTCCAGAAGGGGCTGTCTGTGTCCTTTGCCCTCCTGATAACTCATCTTGTGCAAGGCCAGATTGAGTGCTAAACCCACCTCATTATGGCTTTAGATTTATGGTTGTTCTGATTAGGAGTTCCTTGCCGCATCCTTGGGTAACTAATGAGAATTTTCACCAAATTAGAAAATGAGAGTGGTTAAATAACTTTGCCCTTTAGAAAGCACACAGGTGGTAGGGTTCTGGAGTCCCCAGTCCTCAGCTTGGCCCCTTTGCCTACAGAGTCTTTATAGGTAAGAGGTTGTCAAGTCTCTTCCCCTACTCACTCTAACCCCATTTCTTTTTCTTGCCACCTAAAATCCCCACCATGTACAATAAAGGAAAAAGAAACAGAAAATATAAACCAGAAGCAACTGTGCTCAGGTCAGTCATCCCCAAGATGCAAATATCACCTATTTTTACAGAGGCAAATACCAAGCACAAAACATTCCCAGAATAAGATTCCAGGGGCAGCAGTCTCCCTATGAGGAGGCCAGGATGGATTCTAAATTTAATTCCCACTTAAAGGGATAATGTGTACCATGTCGGAGCAGACACTGCAAAGCTAAAAAGAGCAGTCAAAGCGGGCCTCTGACAAACCCTCTCGTTCTCCAGCCACTCCTCACTCTCGAAGAGCCCTCTGTTCACGTGAGCCTTCCAGGCGCCCAGAGCTCCAGCAGCTCTATCTCACCAAGCACACTTAGGTCAGCTGCACCTCTCTATACCCCAAGGCACTCCCTGAACCTTCCATCCTTGACCTCTTGGCCTTCCTCAGGACCTCAAAGAATCCAGTTTTACACTGCTTCAGGACATTTGGCATTTACTTTGCATCCAAGTGGTGCTAGTGATAAAGAACCTGCCTACCAACACAGGAGACACAAGAGACTCTGGTTTGATCCCTGGGTCGAGAAGATCCCCTGGAGAAGGGCATGACAACCCACTCCAGTATTCTTGC
>SJYX01023236.1:0-10425 GCA_006410675.1 Oreotragus oreotragus
TGGAAACCCACTCCAGTGTTCTTGCCTGGAGAATCCCAGGGACAGAGGAGCCTGGTGGGCTGCCATCTAGGGGGTCTCACAGAGTCAAACACGACTGAAGTGACTTAGCAGCAGCAGATGGTGTTGGTGGTGTCTCATTCTTCTGCTCATCAATTAAACAAAAATTAATCATGTAATATTTACTCTCTAGGAAAGATGACATTTTTTTTAGCCACTCAGACTTCCCAGTATTAGTGGTAACGACCACTAACAAGGAGACAATCGCTTGGTTGACTGTCCCCTATAATCACTTTTTTGAGCATGACACCCCTTTCAGAGCACTATTTTAAAGGCACATGAGAAGTAGCTACGCCACCAGCCACTTGGAGTCTTGTGGTTGGCTGTACTTGACAGACCCCATGGACCGTATACTCCGTGGGATTCTCCAGGGCAGAATACTGGAGTGCATAGCTGTTCCCTTCTCCAGGGGCTCTTCCCAACCCAGGGATCGAACACATTGCAGGCTGATTCTTTACCAGCTGAGCCACCAGGGAAGCCCAAGAATAGTGGAGTGGGTAGCCCATCCCTTCAGTGGATCTTCCCAACCCAGGAGTCAAACTGGGGTCTCTTGCATTGCAGGTGGATTCTTTACCAGCTGAGCTACCAGGGAATCCTGTACTTGACAGTGCTTGGGTCAAATGCCTGTAAGGGCCCTGCTCTGCAGAAATCAGCACCCTGAGCACAATATATATCCACCTGTCATCTCTGCTCCCTTATCTTACTTGTCTTACTCTCTACAGTGCATACAAATGTACATGTGTTTTGATTTGTAATATCTCTTTAATTAATCTTGGATAAGTTGTCTTTATATCTAAGTCTTTTTCTATACAAGATTAAACCAGATTTTACCAAATCATGCTTTACCACTTCCTACTTTCCTTCATTTCAAATTCTTTTTTTTTTTCACTTATTTATTTTTTAATTGAAGGATAAGAATACTGGAGTGGGTTGCCCTTCCCTCCAGGGGATCTTCCAAACCCAGGGATCAAACTCAGGTATCCTGAATTGCAGGTGGATTCTTTATCCTCTGAGCCACAGGGAAGCCCCACTTGAAACTCTGGAGCAGAGTATTTAATCTGGGCCCTTGGACCACGCCTGTACAAAGCAGCCCTGAACCGCCTGAAAATGTACATGAAGTTGTTTTTATAACTCCACGTGTGCTTTGTCCTGGGAAAAGGAGCCTGTCTTTTTTCAGATTCACAAATGGATGTATAAGTTCCACAGTTTTAAGAATTGCTGTCACCTAGATTTTCTCCTCTCATTTCTATTAGTTAACAGATGCTCAGTTCTATCAGATGCCACACATGGATTCTCTGAATACACTTAGTCGCCACCTTCCTTTTCCTTTAGAAGTCACTCCTGATCTCATATTTCCTTTACTTTCTGTTCCAGTTTAAGTAACATGAGAAAGGGAGAGAAATAAGATATGATACGCTAAACCTTTCTTCATGTCGCATCTCATTTAATCCCACTGCAACTGTACAAGTTGCAAACGAGAAATGTGAAACAGGAAGGAGTTAGTCATTCAACAGCCTATAATGGAAGAGTTCAAATTTAAATCTGTTTAGATGTCAAGTTTATTCCTCTTTTCCAGATGGAATAAAATGATCATAGCTTATGAATGGCATCAGCTTTCATAATATGTAACTTTCCTCTTATTATTCTCTATCATCAAAAAAAACCCCTTCATTACACTTTGTTGTGAATCTAGTGTGAGCTTACAAATGCTATATTGCATCAATGTTGTATAATCTCATACCATCAGAGGGCAAGAATCATTTATGTGTGTGTGTTAGTCACTCATTCGCGTCCAACCCTGTGACCCCATGGACTGCAGCCCACTAGGCTCCTCTGTCCAGGGAATTCTCCAGGCAAGACTACTGAAGTGGGTTGCCATTTCTTTCTCCAGGAGATCTTACCAACTCAGGAATCAAACCCAGGTTTCCCGCATTGCAGGCAGACTCTACTGGCCAAGCCAAAAGCAAAGCCCACAGAATCTGTTCATTAATTCATTCACTTTTTAAAATAACACTTATTAAACTCTACTATTGTTAGAGGTTTTGCTCAGTTCTGGAACAGTAGTTCTAAATTCTACCTTCATATCAGAATCTACTGGGGAACTTTTACAAACACCAGTACCTGATCTCAGAACCAAAAGTTTTGATTCCATATATGGAGGTGACCCTTAGGAATGTGTTTTTGTTTTAAACTTTCCCAGCTGCAGCCAGCATTGAGGATGACTTTGTAAAGCATGGTTCCCTAGATCTGCAGCATCAGCATCACGTGGGAACCCAGTGCAAAGGCAAATCCTCAGCCCTTCTCCACAGCCTCCATGCACTGTCCCAGAAACTCCAGGGGCACGGCCTGCTTGTCTCTATTTGACAAGCCTCTAGATATTTCTGAGGCAAGCCAATGGTTGATAAGCACGTCTCTAGAGACAGGATAAATAAAACAGAGTGCTTGCCGCTGAGCATTTCTCCTTGACCTCAAGGAGCCCTTTTGTCTTCAAGTTTGCACTCTAATTACCTAGCGCAGTTCCACACTCTATAACCTTAGTTAATGACAGCATTTTTACTACTTAATAATGTAGTGACTTTTCACCTCTCCTTGGGCAGCCATTAAATGAAGTGTTAATAAGAAAATAGTGGTCAGTGAATAACATCCCTTAACGAAAGTCTTAGGGACGTTACGGGTTGAAGGGAATTGTCATAATGCTTTGTAGCATGCATACACACACACACACACACATAGAATTTTTAAACATAAGATTTTAAAGGGCAAGTATTTCTAATAAAGGATTTTATTTTAACGTGGTCTCTGGGTCGTGTTTCTAATGTACTATTATTAATATTATACTTGCTATGTCCCTTCTTTATTAACATAGCTTTATTATAGCTTGATGATAGTATAATTGATATACAGGAAAATGTGCTTATTTGAAGCATTTAATTAGATGAGTTTTGATGTGTGTATACCCCAGTGTTGTGGAACACTTGTGTGGTAGCTGCCAGTTCTGTTAGAGGGACCTCTTGGTTATAGTTTTCTCCCACCAACCCCAGACAACAGAATGAGGTTGCAAAGAAGGCTTCTTGAGAAAAACGTGGGACTAAGACCTGTAAGGTAGGAAATGTCAGCCCACTCCTGTATTTCGCCTGGAGAATCCCCATGGACAGAGGAGTCTGGCAGGCTGCAGTCCATGGGGTCACAAGCAGTCAGACAGGACGAAGCTATTTAGCATGCAACTCGTCAAGGGAGTAAAGTAGGGAAAGTTAGTGCACGATAGAAATAAATTATATCTTGCCTGTCTGAAGTCTAGATTTTTGTGTTGGTTGGTATTTACTATCATGTAGGGTTGAAAAACACCTACTCAGCGCCTTTATTTTTTAAAGTTCCAACTGAGAAACAAGCTTAATGACTAATGAAATATACAACATTATTACTGAGCTTAGAAATATCTGCTTCTGTCTCTGAAGGTAGTTCTTGCATTAGGAGCCGTTCAGCTTTGATCACCAATCCACTCTTGAACATATTTCTCTACTGTGTGTGTCATAAAAACAGTAGTGTGAGAGTGATGCTTTTGCTTCTAATTCCTTGCTTTTAACTTCCTTTTAACATCCTTTCTCCCAAGCAACTTGGTGCAGCCTTGTATGTTCATTCATCATTACGCCCAGGTGCTAATACTGGGACTTTATTTGGGGGGCTTAAATGCTCATTTTTTTTCTTCCTTTGCAGGCTGGCTCCACGAGTTGGGGAAGAGACTGGAGTCGCCCTACTATGGGAACAACACCCTGGGCGGGCCGTCGATCCGAAGTGCCTATATTGCTGCTCTGTACTTCACGCTCAGCAGCCTCACCAGCGTTGGGTTTGGGAACGTCTCTGCTAACACGGATGCAGAAAAGATCTTCTCCATCTGCACCATGCTGATTGGCGGTAAGGAGCAGTCTTCCTTTAGGCTAGAAGGAACAAGAGCTGCCACACCGCTGCTGTTCCGTTTCCTCCGTCCTAAGACCCAGCACGTGTAGATTGGTTTCCGCTGGCAGAGTATAGCGGCACTAATGAAATCACTGACCAGCGTTTCAATGCACACGTGGACTAGCAGTGAACATCTGTGATCCCAAGAGTTCCGTGCTCTGACGGATGAGAAAGATCCATTTCCCCGATGGCTGATTTTTAAATGAGTACATATATATATGTTTAATTGAAGTATGCTGCTGCTGCTGCTAAGTCACTTCAGTCGTGTCTGACTCTGTGCGCCCCATAGACGGCAGCCCACCAGGCTCCTCCGGCCCTGGGATTCTCCAGGCAAGAACACTGGAGTGGCTTGCCATTTCCTTCTCCAATGCAGGAAAGTGAAAAGTGAAAGTGAAGTTGCTCAGTCGTGTCTGACTCGTAGCAACCCCATGGACTGCTGCCTACCAGGCTCCTCCATCCATGGGATTTTCCAGGCAAGAGTACTGGAGTGGGGTGCCAGTGCCTTCTCCGAATTGAAGTATAGTTGATACACAATTTTGTATTAGGTTCAGGTATACAGCACAGCACTTCAGTTATACATGCAAATATAAATATATATATATAGTCTTTTTAGATTTTTTTCCGTACACTTTATTGTAGAATATTGAGTATAATCCCCTCAAAAGCATGTTATATCATGTTTTCTTTTTAAATTTAATTTAATTTTATATTGGAGTATAGTTGACTTGACTTCCCAGCTGGTGCTAATGGTAAAGGACCTGCCCGCCAATGCAGGAGACATAGAGGTGTGGGTTCGATCCCTGGGTTGGGAAGATGCCCTGGTGAAGGGCATAGCTACCCACCCCAGTATTCTTGCCCGGAGAATCCCGTGGACAGAGGAGTCCTGCTGGGCGACAGCCCATAGGGTCGCAAAGAGTCCTACATGCCTGAAGCAACTCAGAACTCACACACACAATCGGTTTCCAGGGTTGTGTTAGCTTCAGGTGTATAGCCAAGTGACTCAGCTACGCAGCTTCATATTCTTTTTCAGATACTCTCCCCACATAGGTTGTTACAGGCTATGGAGTAAAGTTCCCTGTGCGATAAAGAAGGTCTTTGTTGATTATCCATTTTATATACAGCAGCATGTGTATATTGATTGGGATTGTCACATCCTCTGATATGAGGTTGAACCTTATTATAGACCACGGTTTCTACCAGCTTCTTTGCATAGATGTGAAATGAATACTGAGACTTCACACAATGAGTCATCCAACCTACCGTGAAACCAGGGCAGCATAAAGGCAAACTTTCCCTCAAGGAGTTTAGGATGCGTTTGAAAGGGATCAGCTGAAATGTGTGGAAAGAGTTTAAACAATGCCAGGCAGGATATGCTGAGTGCCAAATCAGTTAGGAAGTTCAGAAGCAGTGAGAAACGGGGCCAAGGATCAGAGAATTTCTTGGAAAGGCAGAGTAGCTGAAGCAGCAGGCTGGGACTGCAGTGCTTGGAACAGGCTTTTGGCCAATGTGGAGCAGTAACAGCCTAGGGAGCAGAAACCAGGAATTCTCATTTTCTGAAGAGCTGTAGTGTGCCAGATCCCACGGTGACGATTTTATACCCAGTATTATGGCTTATATAATTGCCGCTCTCTTTGAGGGCCCATCTCTCAGCCCAGCAGAATGACAAGCATTTTCCAAACAAACACAGTCTATACTTATTTAATGTTTGCCCATGTGTTTTCTACTCCTAATGGAAATCTTTTGGAAATGCTCAAGGGTTAACCTACTAATTTGACATTGGAAGGATATGTTAGATAATGATGCCTATTTCCTATTGATTCACAGACTCTAGTGTAAGCAGTCCTGAATTAGATATTGCTAAGGATGTGACTTCCCTGGTGGCTCAGATGGTAAAGCGTCTGTCTACAATGCAGGAGACCTGGGTTCGAGCCCTGGGTTGGGAAGATCCCCTGGAGAAGGAAATGGCAATCCACTCCAGTACTATTGCCAGGAAAATCCCATGGACAGAGGAGCCTTGTAGGCTACAGTCTATGGAGCCGCAAAGAGTCGGACACGACTGAGCGGCTTCACTTCACTTCAAGGATATTATTGTTCCCTGCTATTCCCTGTAAGTAGAAGCTAAGCCAGTCACAAAGCCAAAAGATATGGGAAATACTCAGATAATACTACTTTGTCACTTGGTAAATGTTTATTGAGCAAATGACCCAGGTGCAAAACCAGTACTCATTTGTAAATGGCATTAAAGCATTTAGGTAACTTAGCAGACTTAGGAAGCCATTGGTTTTGAATGGCAAATGACATCTAGGTAACTTGAATTTACTAAATAAAGCTTTGCAAATTTATGTCTGTGGGAAATAGCTGTATTATTATGATAATTATCCTAGGCTAAGAGAAATGATACCTTCATTTTAATATTTCCTGGTTAACTAATTGCTGGCATAATTTTGAGAACTAATCCTAAGAGCTCACAATATTGAATACTTTGTTCATTAAATTCTTGTAACACTATGAAATAGAGGTTATTAGCACCCTAATTTAGATATAAGGCAAGAGAGGTTTATTGAATTTAAATGCCAGGATTCACTAAAACCTAGCAAACTTTTTGTAAGATATCCCTTTTATTATATACTGCAAATTTATTTTATTCATTGAATTTCTATAATTATGAACAAATAATTTATTTTTTAAAGTATGCATTACCATGGACTAGATGCTAAGATATCTTATTGGGGATCCCCACACAGGCCTATGAAATTGCTAATGACAGGGACACAATATTTACTACAAAAGCAGGCAGGAGTGGTATTAAATGCTGCAGGTGGGTGTCAGAAACCCAGATAATTATCTGGGGCAGAGGCTCTCAGAAGCTCAGTGAGAAGAGAGACAGAAAAGATTCTACATGCCATCTGTAATTAAAGAGTGTACATATCATTGATTTATGGGAAAAATATTTTAAGCTATTGAAGGGAAGCAAAAATAATTTAAAAAATCTATACCTAGACAAGTCTATGTAAATTTCGAGAAGACCCAAAACAAAGGAGGAACCATAAAAGCTTCAACAACTCTTAGAATTAATAAGTAAAATCTGGAAGGCTGATGGATATAAAATCAATATGCAAAAGAATCGATTATATTCTATATTAGTAATAAACAACAGGACAATGAAATATAGAAAAGAATTATGAAACATCAAATACACAGGAACATATATTTAAAATATGCAATATTATTACACATAAAACTACAAAATGTTGAAAAATCTACCAGTAGTTTAAAATAGTGGAAGGATATGCCTGCACTGGGGCTTTCCTGTCGTTCAGCTGGTAAAGAATCTGCCTGCAATGCAGGAGACCCCGATTCGATTCCTGGGTCGGGAAGATCCCCTAAACAAGGGATAGGCTGCCCACTCCAGGATTCTTGGGCTTCCCTGCTGGCTCAGCTGGTAAAGAATCCGCTTGCAATGCCAGAGACCTGGGTTCGATCTGTGGTGGGGGAAGACGCCCTGGAGAAGGGAGAGGCTACCCACTCCAGGATTCTGGCCTGGAGAATCCCATGGGCTATATAGTCCGTGGGGTAGCAAAGAGTCGGACACGGCTGAGCACTAACGCTTTCAGGCTCATGGTCAACATACTAGTTTTATCCAAATTAACCTTAAGAGTCAATGCAATCTCAATTTTTAAAACCCAGTAAGTGTGTGTTTGTCTGTATGTATGAGCCTGTTTGAAAACTGACAAGCTGTTTCTAAAAATCAAGGGAAATGCAAAATTAAAAAGAATGTAAGCAGTAAAGAAGAACATTGTATTGTAAAGCTTCATAAAGAGGAAAAAGATTGGAAGATTTATGCTGCAAATATGAGGCTGTGCAACAAAGTCACAAGAGTTAAAGTGTGGTGTTGCCTCAGGGATAGATAGCTGAGCTAATGGAAAAGAAGCGTGTGCAAAAAGCTGCCCATAAGCAGGCGGCCACTGTATTTATGACACGGTGGCGCTGTGATACGAGAGAGAGGTGAGGGCACTTTGAAAAATGAATTTGTGTTGGCGTATAGCGGCACTGAAAGGCTGTGTTAGTTTCTACTGGACAGCAAAGTGAATCAGCTCTCTGTACACACATATCCCCGCGTTTCTGAATTTCCCTCCCATTTAGATCACCAAAGAGCACTGGGTAGAGCCCCCTGAGTAGGGCTCTCGTTGGTTATCGATTTTACACATAGTACCAACACGGTGTATATAGCAAGCCCATCCCCCGGTTCCCCCGCCTTCTTCCCCTGCCTCAGCGTTCACGTTTGGTTTCCACGTGTGTGTCTCTGTTTCCGCTTTGCCAATAAATCCATCCGAACCATTTTTCTATAGTCTGCATGTATGCGTTGACATGCAGTATTTGTTTTCCCCTTTCTGACTCACTTCGCCCTGTGTGGCCGTCTCTAGGCTTATCCACACCTCTGCGAGTGGCACAGTTCCTCTCCTTCTTACGGCTGAGTAGTATCCACGGTATTTACGCACCACGTCATCTTTACCCATCCCTCTGCTGATGGACATTTAGGTTGCTTCCTTGTCCTGGCTGTTGCAAACAGTTCCACAGTGAACTTTAGAGTACCTGTATCTGTTGAAGTAACAGTTTCCTCCGGGCGTATGCCCAGGAGGGCAGGCATGGCTAGGTCCATGGTAGCTCTATTTTCACTTTTTTTTAAAACTTCCATACTGTTCTTCAGAGTGGCTACATCAATTTACATTCCCACCAACAATGCAAAAACGTTCTGTTTTTTCCATACCCTCTCCAGCATTCATTGTCTGTAGATTTTCTGATGACGGCCATTCCGACCAGTCTATGGTGATACTTCATTGTGGTTTTAATATGCATTTCTCTAATAATCAGTGACGTTGAGCATCTTTTCACGTTTGTTGGCCTTCTGTAGGTCTTATTTCTACATGTAGAAAAACAAACTTGACCATCTTAACACTAAGTTCAAATTAATTCCAGATGGATTTTCATTCAATAGTAAAAAGGAAACAATAAAACTTCTAAAAGATAACATCAGTTCAGTTTAGACACTCAGTCGTGTCCGACTGTTTGTGACCCCATGAATCGCAGCACACCAGGCCCCCCTGTCCATAACCAACTCCCGGAGTTCACCCAAACCCATGTGCATCAAGTTGGTGATGCCATCCAGCCATCTCATCCTCTGTCATCCCCTTCTCCTCCTGCCCCCAATCCCTCCAAGCATCAGGGTCTTTTCCAATGAGTCAATTCTACACATAAGGTGGCCAAAGTATTGGAGTCTCAGCTTTAACATCAGTCCTTCCAATGAACACCTAGGACTGATCTCCTTCAGAATGGACTGGTTGATTCTCCTTGCAGTCCAAGGGGCTCTCAAGAGTCTTCTCCAACACCACAGTTCAAAAGCATCAATTCTTTGGCACTCAGCCTTCTTCACAGTCCAACTCTTACATCCATACATGACCACTGGAAAAACCACAGCCCTGACTAGATGGACCTTTGTTGGCAAAGTAATGTCTCTGCTTTTTAATATGCTGCCTAGATTGGTCACAGAGAACACAATGGCACCCCACTCCAATACTCTTTCCTGGAAAATCCCATGGACAGAGGACCCTGGTAGGCTGCAGTCCATGGGGTCGCGAAGAGTCAGACACAACTGAACAACTTCCCTTTCACTTTTCACTTTCATGCATTGGAGAAGGAAATGGTGACCCACTCCAGTGTTCTTGCCTTGAGAATCCCGGGGACGGAGGAGCCTGGTGGGCTGCCATCTATGGGGTCACACAGAGGCTGACACGACTGAAGTGACTTAGCAGCAGCAGCAGCAGCAGATTGGTCATAACTTTGCTTCCAAGGAGTAAGCGTCTTTTAATTTCATGGCTGCAGTCACCATCTGCAGTGATTTTGGAGCTCCAAAAAAATAAAGTCTGACACTGTTTACACTGTTTCCCCATCTATTTACCATGAAGTGATGGGACCAGATCCCATGATTTTTGCTTTCTGAATGTTGAGCTTTAAGCCAACTTTTTCACTCTCCTGTTTCACTTTCATCAAGGGGCTTTTTAGTTCCTCTTCAACTTTCTGCCATAAGGGTGATGTCATCTGCATATCTGAGGTTATTGATATTTCTCCCAGCAATCTTGATTCCAGCTTGTGTTTCTTCCAGTCCAGAGTTTCTCATGATGTCCTCTGCATACAAGTTAAATAAGCAGGGTGACAATATTCAGCCTTGATGTACTCCTTTTCCTATTTGGAAGCAGTCTGTTATTCCATGTCCCTTTCTAACTGTTGCTTCCTGACTTGCATATAGTTATCTCAAGAGGCAAGTCAAGTAGTCTGGTATTCCCATCTCTCTCAGAATTTTCCACAGTTGATTGTGATCCCACAGTCAAAGGCTTTGGCATAGTCAATAAAGCAGAA
>SJYX01023236.1:14421-87431 GCA_006410675.1 Oreotragus oreotragus
TCTAGGATATACAAATTAAGATCAAAATTAGATGGCATTTACATTCACCAGAATGGTATACTTAAAAACACTGACCACCCTAAGAGTTTGAGAGGATATGGAAATCTTGACTTCTCCTCTAAAGCGTGTCAGTTGGTACAAGAGTCATCAGCATTTACCAAATCTGAACATACCTATTTTCTGTGCCTCAACAATTCCATTTGTGAAGGTATATCCAGCAAAAAATCACATATAGACACATCATAGACATACATGTAGAAGCTTCACTGAAAAATTGCAAAGCAGAAGTGCTCCTTCATAGGAGAATAAGTATGTGATTGTGAAATGATTGTTCGGTAGAGTACCGTACAGTGATGAGAATGAGTGGACTGCTATGTCATGTGACCCCAAGGATAAATCTTATGAACACAATGCTGAGCAGAGCAAACAGACACAAATAAGTAGTTATTATAGGATTTTGCTTAAGGGACGTTAAAGAGTAGGCAAAACTTATTGATTGCAATATAATTTATAACTGCGGTTACCTTGGTGAGGGTGCTGGTTAGTGATTATGAGATGAACTCCAGGGAGTCTGGAATGCTGATAATATACCATCTGTTCATCTGAGGGGATCCCATAGGTCTGTTCACTCTGAAACATCTCTGGGAGCTCTACATTTAGTATATGTGTAATTTCCTCAATGTGGGTCTTTGGAATTAATTTTATCTTGTAAAAGTATAATAGATGACCTAAAAATGATAATGTAACTATCTACTATGGGATGAGAAAGGGGATAACAGTCCTGATAGCAGCGACCTTTCATGTCAAGTTGCTTTTTAGGTTTTGTCTTAATATAAGTCAATCAATGGAGGTGAAACAGCATGATCTACAATATTCATGATAATTGCAAGACCTAAAAGAAACAATTTGGAAAGTCTGCTTTTGGGGATTGAGATCAGGACGTTGGGACAGGCTTGGGACCAAACTGTGCATAAATTTTCTAAGCTACTTTGGTGTGATTATAAAACTTTTTAAAGAAAGTATCAAAGTGCCAGAGGTTCATTTCAGTTCCATAAATATTTATGACACACTAAAATTACTCTAGGCACTGTGCTAGATGCTAGGGAAACAAAGATGACTAAGATAGGATGCTTTCCTTCGAGGAGTTCACAGTGGAGTAATGGAAATAGGTACTTAGGCAGATGATGTTCTTTATCTTTCCATTTTAGCTTCATAATGCACATTTCATAAGAACCAGAAAAATCCACATAAAAAGTAAAAGTACATATAATCTTGTCTCCAAAAAGATATTCTTTATAGTCTTTTTATACATTTGCACCCCTATTTTCTGAAAGATTTATATCAATTTCACGTATCATTTTTGTCACCAAACAGAATATCTTGAGAACATTTTGCTGTGTCTTTTAAAGTTCTTCTGTTTATTTATGGCTACTTAATAGTACCCTAAGTACTAAGGACTAAGGTCCGTCTAGTCAAGGCTATGGTTTTTCCAGTAGTCATGTATGGATGTGAGAGTTGGACTGTGAAGAAGGCTGAGTGCCGAAGAATTGATGCTTTTGAACTGTTGTGTTGGAGAAGACTCTTGAGAGTCCCTTGGACTGCAAGGAGATCCAACCAGTTCATTCTGAAGGAGATCAACCCTGGGATTTCTTTAAAAGGAATGATGCTAAAGCTGAAACTCCAGTACTTTGGCCACCTCATGCGAAGAGTTGACTCATTGGAAAAGACCCTGATGCTGGGAGGGATTGGGGGGCAGGAGGAGAAGGGGACGACCAAGGATGAGATGGCTGGATGGCATCACGGACTCGATGGATGTGAGTCTGAGTGAACTCCGAGAGATGGTGATGGACAGGGAGGCCTGGCGTGCTGCGATTCATGGGGTCGCAAAGAGTCGGACATGACTGAGCGACTGAACTGAACTGAATAGTACCCTAGTGAGTGAGCCGCAAGTATTGGGACCATTAGCTCAGCCTTGAAAGTTAGACAAAGCTTCCTAATAAGAGGACTTCTCACTGAGAACACGTCTAGTTCAAATATGGCATTGTTGTCATGGGAAGTGTGGAGTTAAACTCAACAGCTAAGGCATTCTTGGGTCCTCTTATCCTACATTTACTACCCTGATGTGGTTTTATTAGACCCAGAAGTTTGCTGTTTTTAAGGTACCTTTACACTGCCATTTCAGTTCATCATTTAGGAAGTCGATCTCACTTTCTGATTTCTCAGCCAACTGCCGCCCACAAGCCATGTACTTATAGCAAGGACTGGAAAATTCCAGAGCAATAAGTAGGCAAGAGGGAGGAGCAGGGCAGCTGAAGTACCCCAGAGCCTGAACTCTAGGCTGCTTTTATACCAGGAGAACCTAGGGCCACTATGGACTCACTGCAAAGTAGCTGACTAAAGGAACCAGAACTGACATTGCATCTCAGGATAGCAAGGTTGCTCCAAATCCAGGCAGAGAGGTGGCGGAGAGGAAGGGAGAGAGGAGGGGGAGAGGAGCGGCGGAAGAGAGGGGGAAGGGAAAGAAAAGATGAAAAAGGAAAGAGAAAGCCGGGCAGCCTGTAAGAACTCACTTTCACTCAAGGTCTGTTTATTTTCTCCTCGGATCCCGATTGTTGAATGTCCTCCAAAGACCTGATATTATGATGATATTTTACAAAATATGTTCTATACAAAACTCCTACACAATGCAAAAGAGCCTCCCACACACTCAGCAGCAGGCCTAGCATGCTACTTTAAGAATTATACGCATTAAATTTGCTGGGAATAAAAGGAAAAGCAAAGGATACTTTCCAGGCTGACCTGGATATAGAAGTTCTTCTGTCAAAGTTGATAGCAGATGGAGTGATATGGCCTGACAGTTACACACAAACTTCACCAGGGTGAAAATGATCACCCATGGCAGAGAAGCAATAACTTTGGATACTGAAAGACTATGAAAGCTAGGTTTTGTTTTTTAACTACTTAAATTAGAAGTATTTTCCTATGCTAAAATGAGGCTTTGAAATTATGATGATTCAGACATACACTGGGCTTCCCCTGTGGCTCAGCTGGTGAACAATCTGCCTGCAGTGCAAGAGACCTGGGTTCGATCCTTGGGTTGGGAAGATTCCCTGGAGAAGGGCTAGGCTACTCACTCCAGTATTCTTGGCATCCCTGGTGGCTCAGCTGGTAAAGAATCTGCCTGCAATGTGGGAGACCTGGGTTCAATCCCTGGATTGGGAAGATCCCCTGGAGAAGGGAAAGGCTTCATTCCAGTATTCTGGCCTGAAGAACTCTATGGACTGTATAATCCTTGGGGTCACAAAGAGTCATACATGACTGAGCGACTTTTACTCATTCACTTCCTATGCTAACGTGAGACTTTGAAATTATGATGACTCAGACATACACTACTTTCCAACAACACGTGTGAATACTACAATTAATCCAGTAATTCATTTTATTGATAATGTACAATTAGGATGCTACATGATCTGAACATATTACTTCTCTTACTTAAAGTGCTTTACACCCATTATAATTAAGCAAAGCAAAGGTAAAATCACATACATAATAAGGAAAGTGGTCTTAATAAATGAAATAAAATTGTCCTCCATACTCAGTTTAATTGCCGCAAAAGACTGTTACTACAGACTTTTACAGATGGCGGGGCTTCCAAATACTGACTCCTTTAAGGTATTAACACAGCCTGAAATTGATGTTTAACTCCTTGGACTTGGAGCAGAATCAGTTCTTTCCTTTGCTGAGTGTTTATCATAAATAGAGATCTCCTCATGCAAAGAAAATATTTAAGCATCAGAATAAGTGAAGTCGCTCAGTCGTGTCTGACTCTTTGTGACGCCATGGACTGTAGCCTACCAGGCTCCTCTGTCCATGGGATTTTCCAGGCAATAGTACTGGAGTGGGTTGCCATTTCCTTCTCCAGGGGATCTTCCAGACCCAGGGATGGAACCTGGGTCTTCCTCATTGTAGACAGACGCTTAGCCATCTGAGCCACCAGGGAAGTAACCACTCAACATTTAGCTGCTAAGCAATATGTGTAGTTTTAATCCTTTGAGAGGCATTTCATCTTTGAACATTTAGGAAGAATATATGCCTACGTATGCTGGCATGTGGCAGATGTTTCTTAAATATTTCTCGAATTTCTTCCATCAAGAAGTTATTTACACAAAAAAACATTTTTAATTATTTGACAGGTTGCTGGAAAACCTTAAATCTGGGTTTCTTCCCACAATTGTATACCACTACTCTTGCCTGGAAAACCCCATGGACAGAGGAGCCTGGTGGGCTACAGTCCATGGGGTCACTAGGAGTCGGACACGACTGAGCGACTTCACTCTCACTTTTCACTTTCGTGCACTGGAGAAGGAAATGGCAACCCACTCCAGTGTTCGTGTCTGGAGAATCCCAGGGACAGGGGAGCCTGGTGGCCTGCCGTCTCTGGGGTCGCACAGAGTCAGACATGACTGAAAGGACTTAGCAGCAGCAGCAGAGCAAGCTGAAAATGCATAGCACTTTTCACTTTGATGGAAAATTAACATAAATTGAGCACCCACTGTTTTTCACACACATCAGGCACTTTTTAAAAGCATATATTAACACTTTAAATCCTTATTGATAGGAATAATCCTGTCAATAGGGTACAATTATGCCCATTTTACATATAAAGACACCATGCAAAGGAATTGTATATCTTGTCTGATTTACAAAATTAGGCGGTGGTATAACCAGGATTTAAATCCAGTGTGGTCTGAGTCCAAAGTCCATATTTCCTTTGCAATATTATATTGCCTCCTGTATATAGACCTTAAGTTTAACTCTATTCTAGTCACTTCTCCAAAATACTGAGACCTTTCTTGTTAATATGGGCTGACTTTAGTAGCATGGTGGCCATATTTTCCATAGAGAAATGGTAATGTTTAACTTAAGTCCAGTGTTAGATTAGCTGGAAGTTGGTATGACAGAGGTTAATTTCTGATAAATGTAGGGGCAAGAAAGAATTCAAGTTGGGGCTATCTTGAAATATTCAGAAGGATGGATATAATAACAGGTTGACACATTTGCACTAATTTATCAATTTGATGCTAAGAAATTTTTAACATAATTCCTTAGACATTGGGATTTTGGCACAGAAATGTTTTGACAGGTCTTAACAGACAAAATAGACATTTTTAGTCTTTTTTTTTTTTTTTTAAACTAAAACCTGCTGGAGTTAGTGATTTCACCCAACCCTGAGAAGTTAGTGATTTCACCCAACCCCTGAGCTTCTTGTGTGCTTAACTGGTCAGTCATGTCTGACTCTGTGACCCCATGGACCGTAACCCACCAGGCTCCTCTGTCCACGGGATTCTCCAGGCAAGAATACTGGAGTGGGAAGCTGCTCCCTTCCCCGAGCGTCTTACCTCTTGGCCGATCCCACAGGGATTGATGCTGAAATCTGAACAGACAGTTGATCTGCCCACAAATATGGGCACACCTCATTCTTTCTCCCAGTTCCACAAACCCAGGTGGGCCCAAGGCCTTCTCGGGCTCCCTGCTGGTGGTGTCACTAGGCCATTCCCATTGTTAGACCAACGGCTACTGTTTAGGGCCAAATCCTCGCATCTTTTCTGACTTTGAGATTCCTGATCCCGCCCCAGAGCGTGCAGCTCCTGGGAAGTTGAGTCTGTCTGCACACTCTACTTCTGTAAGACAAATCCCATCCCCAGGCCTCATCCACTCTGGAATTCTGGTCAACAAAGCCTGATCTCTCATTACACTCTGGTGGTGCTTTAGGGAGGGAAAGTCTCAGCGAGGAGGCAGGGATGAAGTGAGTCAGAAAGAGAAAAACAAATACCACATATTAATGCATACGTGTGGACTCTAGAAACATTAAGTCCTCATGAACCTATGTTTGCAAAGCAGAAATAGAGACACAGAGAATGAATGTATGGACCCCGGGGTGGAGGATGAATTGAAAGGTTGAAATTGACATGTATACACTGCTATGCATAAAACAGATAAATCCCGAGAAACTGTAGCCCAGGGGACTCGGCTCAGTGCTCGGTGGTGACCTAAATAAAAGGAAATCCGAAAAAGAGGAGAAATACGTGCACATATAGCTGATTCGCTTTGCTGTACAGTAGAAACTAACGCAACCTTGTAAAGCAAGTATACTCCAATTTAAAAAAAATACTATCTGACCAAGAAATCTCATCGAAACAAGAGTCACATATTCATGGATCGTCTGGCTCTTCTCAGAAGGGCAGCAAGGGCTCGACGCACGGCTCCTGGTTTTCTCTGTTGATTCTTTGTTCCTTGAATGGTCTCAAAATTTTTAATATCTGTTGCTCTTAAAATGAAAGCGACTAGAGACCTGGGGTTCAGATTGTCCAGGAAATCCTCAATTATATTTCTAACATCTTTTTTGGAGTCTTTATTAATATAAATGTGTCACATTTAATATCTTAAAACTAATTTCACACGATGGCTTTGGGGAAGAGACTAATATTCTCATAAAGGTTAACCCAGTTTTTTATTATAGACTTACTTTTGAAATGTAATTGTTATTGTAATAAAACTATAAGGCTCTAACTTGATAGCTTATTCTATGAAATTATTAAAACAGTTTCATCATACCTACACAACTATGGGCTCCCCAGGCGCTGCTAGTGGTAAAGAACTGGCCTGCCAGTGCAGGAGACATGAGAGACGTGGGTTTGATCCCTGGGTCTGGAAGATCCCCTGGAAGAGGGCATGGCAACCCACTCCAGTATTCTTGCCTGGAGAATCCCATGGACAGAGGAGCCTGGGGCAACAGTCCATGGGGTCACAAACAGTCAGACACGACTGAAGCTACTTAGCACACATGCAACTCTACACAACTATACCCAACTGTTAGAATAATACAGATGTTGGATAGAGTACAAAATAAAAGTCTTTGTCATAACTGGAATGGTGGCCAACAGATTAAGTGTGGGTCACAGGAGGTCTATTTTTCATATTATTGAGTGTTTTTCAAAAGATATATTTATTCTGATCAAGCCACATGGAATCGAAATGATTACATCGGGATGCATCCTGTGGCAAAGTGGCTGCAGCAAAATGCCTGTAATAGCGGTGCCATAGACATGACTGAGCAACTTCACTTTCACTTTTCACTTTCATGCATTGGAGAAGGAAATGGCAACCCACTCCAGTGTTCTTGCCTGGAGAGTCCCAGGGACGGGGGAGCCTGGTGGGCTGCCATCCATGGGGTCACACAGAGTCGGACACAACTGAAGCGACTCAGCAGCAGCAGGAGCAGCCTAAGTGAGCACGTGTACACTCTCGCGTGTGTTACTCTCTCATCTCAGAGCTGTGTGTAGAGGGTTACGACTGAGCGACTTCACTTTCACTTTTCACTTTCATGCATTGGAGAAGGAAATGGCAACCCACTCCAGTGTTCTTGCCTGGAGAGTCCCAGGGATGTGGGAGCCTGGTGGGCTGCCGTCCATGGGGTGGCACAGAGTCGGACACACCTGAAGCAACTCAGCAGCAGCAGGAGCAGCCTAAGCGAGCACGTGTACACTCTCGCGTGTGTTACTCTATCTCAGAGCTGTGTGTAGAGGGTCAGATATGACCAGACACTATAGACAGAAGTCTAAAGTCCAAAAGACAAATATTTAGTAGAAACATTTATGGGAAGCTCTTCCTCTTCTGCAAGAACTACACTTGCAGACTGATCCCGGTATGTTAATGTGGCTGCAGCTTTAGGAATCGGATGTGGTTGTACAAATTGTACATGTTGACTGCGGGAAGCACCGTTGTCCAGTGTGAGGAGACAGACCGGGGGCAGGATAAGGCAGAACAGGATCCCCATCCTCTCCCTTCTTTCAGTGGTGCACGTTCCGCTCCCGGTATAGTGTGTTTCACTCTACAGCTCACAGCAGGACAACAGGAGCCCAGAGGAAACTGGACAGCTCCCCTCACCCAGGGGTGTGAGTGCTGGTTCCCCACGCATGATGAGGCGTGTTCTCCTTGGCAGCACAGCCCATGATAAACGGTGAGGGTCTCTAGAGACTTCTGCACCTTCAAGGTGTTGGCCTCAGCGGGGGTCCCAGTCTGGCATATGGGGCCATAGGCCCTACTGGCTAATCCTTCAAATGTAGTAAAACCTAGGGCAGTACTTCATTTTTCCTGGCCAAGGTGTTTTCCTTGTCAGTAATTTAATCTGCTGCTTTAACATTTCAGTCATCCTTTTTACCAACACTGCTGCTGTGGGGTCTAGGGGAGATGGAGCTTCCACTTGGTGCCATGCTCTTTTGCCTAGTCTTGCACATCATGACCGTTGAAATGTGATCACCAATCACTGTCTAGTCAACGAAGCTACCTGATCATGGTCCTCAGCTTCTCTAATCCCGTAAGGATGACAGCCTGGTTTGAGTGATAGCAGGGGAAACTTGGATTAGGCCAGATACAGTGACCACACAAACAAAGGAATATTTAGAACCCTCACTTGAAAAACCTGGCTTAAAACTTAACATTCAAAAAAACTAAGATCATGGCATTCAGTCCCATGACTTCATGGCAAAAAGAAAAAAAAGGGAGGGGGAATGGAAAGAGTAACAGACTTTATTTTCTTGGGGCTCCAAAATCACTGTGGATGGTGAGTACAGCCATCAAATTAAAAGACGCTTGCTCCTTGGAAGAAAAACTATGACAAACCTAGACAGCATGTTAAAAAGCAGAGATATCACTTTGCGAACAAACATCCATATAGTCAAAGCTATGGTTTTCCCAGTAGTCATGCACAGATGTGAGAGATGGACCATAAAGAAGGCTGAGCACCGAAAAGTGGATGCTTTCGAACTGTGGTGCTAGAGAAGCTTCTTGAGTCCCTTGGACAGCAAAGAGATCAAACCAGTCAATCCTAAAAGAAACCAACCCTGAAAATTCATTGGAAGGACTGATGCTGAAGCTGAACATCCAGTACTTTGGCCACCCAATGTGAAGAGCTGACTCATCGGAAAAGACCCTGATGCTGGAAAAGACCGAGGGCAGAAGGAGAAGGGGCAACAGGATGGCATCATCAACTCAATGGACATGAGTCTGAGTAAACTCCAGGAGATAGTGAAGGCCAGGGAAACCTGGTGTGCTGCAATCCATGAGGTCACAAAAAGTCAGAGACAACTGAACAACAACTCGAAGGTAGGGGCTAATATAATCCATCTGCAATCCTTCACTGGTTGAGAGCTCCAGTGAATGGCTTCAGACTCCTTTGGCAGTTTGCCGTCTTGGGTGCTGTTTAGAATACACAGGACATGCTGTTACTGCATTAAACATGTCATTGTATTTCAAGGATAATCCCACGTTCTTGGCAATGTATGACCCAGGGACTAAGGTGCCTGCTCTTTCTATATACAGTCTGCTTTAGCTACAGGATTAGGTTGCTAAAGTTTGCACCCAAGTTTCCTAATTGCCAGGGGGTGTCAGTGCCTTACCAGGTGGGACTTGAGAAGACAGTGAGTCTCAGGCTCTTGCAGATGAACCCAGATATCTTTCCAGATATCCTGACCCCATAGGGCTTATTCACGATCATTCACTCCTCAGCTTCCTATTGTTCAAGCCACAGGATTGATTCCTTTAGAACATACCAGCTGTCAATCCAAAGAGTGTCTCCTGAGTGATCATAAGCCAAACTGCTCTGAGTTCAGCCCACTGGCTGCTAGGGTGCATTCCTGTTTTGATCCAAATGGTGTCAGTGTTGAGCTGCAGTCCACTTGGACTGGTTGCCCTAACTAGACTCATCAGAACACCAGGCACAGCAGGAATTTCTCCCATTAACTTCTACAGGCCATGGGGGTGGCCACAGAAATAGGGGAGGGGCATCTGGAAGGTCTGCATACTCTAGCACCCACATATCTAGAGACTGAGCTGGCAGAAGGGTGCTCCTCTGCTGTGAAAAAGCTGCTATGTAGCATGGAAGTGTGAGCCATGGCAGAGGTGTGTTGATGGGACATGTTCTCAACCCATCCCTTGATAAAAAGGGAAATTCTTGCCTGCATGAGAGGCTTTACCTGGAGGAGTGCTGTGTACACTGTCAGGAGCTGTTGCTCTATGGGATCCAGGGGGTTTCTGCCCCCTCCCAGAGCTGAGACCAAACTCCTACGAGTACTCTCTTCTGCTGTCTCTGCCACAGTGCCCAGCCCGTACCTTGCAGTCACAGATACACTGAACCCAAAGGGCAGCCCTGCCTGGGAGATGCCCAGAGCTTTTATCTGCCTCATTAGTGCTCTTCCTTCTCAAAGACGGCTTGCTGCTCTGACCCCCCATCCCACACATACCTTTTCTTTACAAGGAGGCTTGAGGGATGGGGCACTCTGCCAGGTGGGGAATGAAAGTCCTGCAAACCCCAAATCCTTACAGAGGCTTGCTCCTCTTTCAAGTTCTTAGGGGTTGGACAGGCTTCTATTTTACCAATCACAGGTTCTGGATCAATGAGACTCTTACACAACCACATGATTCCTAAAAACTTTATGACAGTTAATGGGCCTTGAATTTTCTGTGAGTTCACCACCGGTCCTTTCCTCTCCAGTGTTCCAGCTAAGTTTTCAGAGTGTCCTTCAGCAGAGGCAAGTCTTCACAGGTTAACATATCATCCATGTAGTCCAGGGCCCCTTTTCCTGATGTGGGGAAGGAGAACAGGGACAGGTCTTGGGGTCCCATCCCATGACAGGTGGTGGCCTTGGGGAAGCACTTGGAAGTATTTTCGTCCTTCCCACATGAAGACAAATTGATCTTGTGACTTGGTGGCCCAAGGTGTACTAGAAAAGGCAACACAGCATTGCACCTTCCTAGAACTATGGCCAAGGTTTCTAAGATAGGGGTGGTGTTGGGCACAAAGCTGCACAGACTGGGTGTCCTACCTTGCTCTAGTTCCCAGTGGTCTATGGTCAGTTGCCATGAGCCATCTGACATTTTTTACCAACCATACCAGCTAAAAGGACTCTGGGCAAGGCATACAATACCCATTGGGCACAGTTTCTCCTGTCTCCTTATGCCCCCTCGCCACACTGCCAGGAAACAGACATTGTTTCACAGCAGCCCTCTTCACAGAAGCAGTGGGCTACTGGCTCCCAGTTGCTGTTGCCTCTCAGCACCTGTTTGATTCTTCTAACCCAGAGGCAGAACTCATGTATGAAGGCTTGAGAGTTTGACCTTGTAGGGTACCAATGCCAAATACATTCTCTGGTATTGGAGACATAAAAACCTCATGTTCTTATGGGGAGAACACCAAATTTGCAGTGTTGAAGGGGCCTTCTTAACCATAACCATTTGCCCTCTAAAATCATGGGTAAGAAGACAAGGAACCCTCTACAGGTAACTGCGTGTCAGAGCACGTTAGGATCCAATACCAACCAGAGCCATCACCTTGTATTTATTATATCTGGGAGTCCAGTAAATAGTGAGCTCCACATTAGGCCTCTGGTTGCCTCCAGTGGCTCTTACCTGGAGGTGATCTTGGCCTGCATCCTATACCTGGGGCAAGGGAGGCACCCATTCCAAATAGGACTGTATCCATGAAGCTTCTGCTGAAGCAGGCAGGGCATTAGAGATGAACAGGTCTGAACTGACACTCAGGTTTTAAGATTTTGCACAGGCCAAGCAACCCAGTGTTGGGTTGCCAAATCTATCTTTTCACACGGCATCCTGGCAGCAAGGGGATCAAAGCATATTTGCCTCCAAGTTACTTTTACAGGACCCTTTAGAGCCAGCTGGACTTTTAGAGCTCCCTATCTGTCTTGGGTCTTTCCCACAGCCATATCCCATGCAAGATTTGTCAGTTTCCCCCAGATCAGCAGTGTATTGCCTAACATCGTAAATGTATTAACCCACTACTGGGTTCAGCATGGTATTGGCGTCCCATACCAGGTGCTGGAGGCAGGTTGGACTATCTTGGCCCTCATTCCTATGAAGAAAGTGGCCTGATCAAAGCCTTCAAAGACAGAGGCATTGATGATTCATCTCTTTCCCAACTCCCAGAGAATTTGTTGCATCTCCTCTATAGATTTCCAGGATTCCATGTGCTTCATTGGGCCAGGCCTCCCTGTGAGCTAGATTTGTCCAAGCACTGTGCAGTTGTTGCATGTGGGCTGGATGTGTGGCGATGCAGCTCATGTCTTGTGCTTTCCACTGGTCAGAGAAATGCCATCACCTCTCACATCCCAATTACGCTAATCATGCCTGGATACTTTCCCTGAACTTTTGCTGGAACTTGGCCATTATATCAATAAGCCCAAAGGCTCTCATCATGGATGTTTCCTAAACTGAGGGCTGCCCTGCTGACTAGGCTGTTGTTACTTTGCTTTTATCTTCCTTTGTACTGGGGTCTGGCAGCATGGGGCGATTTCACTGTCAATCACGACTTCATCCTCCTCTTCGCTGCCTCACTTTTCCAGGGATTCCACCTCTCAGAGTCCCACTCAGGTTTTCTCAAAGCATTTGGACTTTAATCTCAGGCAGCTTGTGCCCTCCAAGTGTTGCAGGAAAAAGTAGGACACAAGAGGGTCATGTCCCAGGGCTTGAGTGAGTCCCTAGGATGGGCCACCAAGTGTGGATCCTTGGCTTTGTGCAGGGAAGAATTCAAGAGCAAGCCATAGTAAAGTAAGAGCACATTTACTGAGAAAGCCGTTAAAGTGAAAGCAGGCTTACATTCCATAGACAGAGAGTGAGAGTAGCCCTGGGAGAAACACTCCACAGATAGAGTATGGGCCATCTCCAAATGTTAACGCCCCCAAAATATGTGGTGGTTAGTTTTTTATGAGCTGGGTAATTTCATAAGCTAATGAGTGGAAGGATTATTCCAACTGTTTTGGGGGAAAGAGTGGAGATAACCAGAAATTGGGTCATTGCCACTTTTTGGCCTTTCACGGTCTGCTTCAGAACTGTCATGTGCCTGTGGTGTCATTTAGATGCTAATGTATTACAGTGAGTGCCATAATGAGGTTCAAGGTCTACCAGTAGTTGAATCTTCCACCATCTTGGGCCTGGTTGGTTCTAACCAGTTTATGCCATGTCCTCAACAACTATGTCCTTCTTTTAAAGGTTTTACCCTGTCCCTGTCCTATCTCACTAGCTTTGCGAAATGACATGCCAATTTCCTCCATTCATCATCCTGCTCTCCCACCTTGCTGGCCAGCCCTGAAGCTAGCAGAGTGGTAGACCAGGCACATCCTTCCATAACCTCAGTTCTTCTGCTTTCTAACTCAAGCCTGAGCCTCTTGTTGGACATTGGAGGCCACCAACCTACCCACAGCAGAGACAGCCATGCATTTGTCTTCGTTGCTGCAGTGCACTCTGAACAGTTCCTCAAATGCATCAGCCCACCAGGTGTTTAGGGACATCCTTGTAGTCACATGGTGGTCCCCCAGCATCTGATATACAAGCCACCCCTCCCCACATAGAGGTCAGGATTTCCCCTAATACCTCTTTCCTGAGGCCTGTTTCTTGGATGGCTCATCAATTGTTAGTTTGCAACCTCAGGATTTCCTTGGGTGAAATCTGAAACTGATCCATGTATACGGAGGGCATCGTGTGAGTGTTAAGTCATTTGTCATGTCCAATTCTTGCAACTCGATGGACTGTAGCTCCTCCAGGTTCCTCTGTCCATGAGATTCTCCAGGCAAGAATACTGGAGTGGGTTGCCAGTTCCTTCTCTAGGGGATCTTCCTGACTCAGGGATCAAACTCAGGTCTCCCACATTGCAGACAGACTCTTTGCCATCTGCATCACCGGGGAAGCCCCTGTCCATGGAAGGCAAGGAGAGACCAAAGAAAGAGCCGGAGCGCTCCAAACCAGTACATGCCCGATTTAAAAAGCAAAGGCACTCACGTGAAAGCCTCGTCTGGGTGACCCCTAGAGGAGCAGATCCCCACACCCACCCACCAGAGTACTAAAGTGTATACAGAGGCCTTAACTGGCTTCAGTTGATCCCAAAACACATGCTCTCTCAAGGCCACGTCCTTGAAACCAGCTCCCACTGTGGGAACAGTGGGTAGAATGTACATTCTGAGGACAGGGAAGGGGTGAGGGGTCTCCAGTTGCCCGGGTCCAGTTTCTGGGTCAACAGTAGTTATCTCCTCTCCATGACTTCCTCCAACACCTAGCACATGGGAGGCACACAAGAGGGGATCACTGAACATTGCCTATTGAGTGAATGGTCACTTAAGGGAACACCTAAAATCAGGCCAGTTAATGGAGATTTCCAGTGATAACACATCAGAGAAGCCATTATAGACTGGCACTAGTGCTTGAAGAACTTTGTTCTACAAATCAGAAATGCCTCTCTGAAATGCCGTCAGCACTCCCCCATCTCAGGAAATGGGACCACTGGTCCTTCAGGCCGAATGCTGGAGATTCCTTCAGCTGATTCCTCCTGTCTGTTTCTCTTACTCCCACATCCAGCACATAGTTGTGTCTAGCCAAGGCTGTCTCCAAAAGACAGCTTACATTCATTCACTCCCTCTCCATCTTTAACTCTACCACCACCCTGGAGGGCTAAGCCTCCACTGTCACTTGTTTGAAGGTCTGTGATTATGTCCTAAATGATCTCCCCTGGTATCCTAGCAAATATATTCAAAGGGATATCTTCAGAACACCTTCTTCAGCCTGTCAGTCCATTGTAAATTTTTACTCTGTTTTATATGCTTCCCCTTCCAGACATGGACTTCCATAAAGGCCTGAACTTTACTGTTTTTCTTCAGTCACCATTCTACAGTACCTACCAGGTAAAAGGCAATAAAAATTGTCTAAAATGAGAAATGCCCTTGAAAATTATCTAACCTAGTGACTTGTACCTTTGGGGAAGTCGTGGATTGCTTAGAGAAACCAATGAAAGCTATGAATGTTCTCCCAGAAAAATAAATTTATATAAGATGTATAACATATTAACTATAATTTACAATTTTATCTATTATAATATTCCCCCATAATGCTCCATTTGGGTCCAAGTTTAAAAAAAAAAAAAAAGAAAAACTCTAAATAACCTCTTAACTTTTTCAGAAGCTTAAATTAATTTTCTAAGATCAAACAGTATGTGGTTGATTGAATTGAGATAAAGTGGTCACCCAGTCAGGAGTTGAAATAGGCATGTTCAATAAAACTCCAAGTGATTAAACTAGAAACCACATTTTTCAAAGAAATGGTAAAGGAAAACATTTAGCTAAGAAATCCTGACTATAATACTCAAGAGCTGAAAAAGTATATAAAAAGCTACTTACCAGTTTATTTCTTAGTAATCAAATTTGTAGAATATAATCATAACAACAAGAGTATTTCCTTTTTATCATTTGTGGCATAGAAGTTCTATGACCAGCTAGAGAAGTTACAAAATCCTAGGACCTGGAAAAGTCTTTTGTGACCTGGCAGGTCTTTTACAAACGGAGACAAAAACATCCACAGGGGCAGTTAGACTGAAACTAGGGATGAGCTTTCCAGGCAGCGGGAACATCCATGGCGAGGTGCAGAATCAAGGGCAGGTCTGGTGTGATCAAAGAAAGGCAAAGAAGCCAGGCTGGCTAGCTCAGAGCAGACTGGAGGGAGGGTAGCAAGAGACATGCTCAGGGAGGTAACTGGTGTATTCGACTTCTCAGCAGCCAGTTAGTGCTGGAGAAGTGAGGACAGTGTGGGTAGCAGGTGAAGTTGTGGGCACATAAGTCGACTACGGATGGGATCCAGATTCAAGGGAGGAGAAATGAAAAATCTTTCTTGTCTTCCACAGTGGCACATTCCAGTTTCTTTTAGATCCCTCCTATTTCTTCCCCGCCTCACCAGAGCCACCTTCTCTGTTGACTTTCCCCAGGTCAGTTTGGGAGAAGAGGAGAAATGATAAGGTCAAAGGTGGTACTGGGACTGGGTTCAGGTATATCCTTAACAGGAAGGTTGGGGAAGAAGTAGAGAAGGGTATAGCATGGGATTTCTTTTTTGTGTCAAGCCCTCACACAAAAAAGGAATCAACACACATAGGGTTAGCTTCACAACCCAGTCCTGTGGCCCCTGTGAACATCCAGATGTTCAAGCTGGTTTTAGAAAAGGCAGAGGAACCAGAGATTAAACTGCCATCACCAGTTGGATCATTGAAAAAGCAAGAGAGTTTCAGAAAAACATCTACTTCTGCTTTATTGACTATGCCAAAGCCTTTGACTGTGTGGATCACCATAAACTGTGGAAAATTCTGAAAGAGATAAGAATACCAGACCACCTGACCTGCATCTTGAAAAAAATCTGTATGCAGGTCAGGAAGCAACAGTTAGAACTGGATATGGAACAACAGACTGGTTCCAAATAGGGAAAGGAGTACGTCAAGGCTGCATATTGTCACCCTGTTTATTTAACTTAGATGCATCATGAGAAATGCTAAGCTGGATGAAGCACAAGCTGGAATCAAGATTGCCGGGAGAAATATCAATAATCTCAGATATGCAGATGACACAACCCTTATGGCAAAAAAGTGAAGAAGAACCAGAGAGCCTCTTGATGAAAGTGAAAAAGGAGAGTGAAAAAATTGGGTTAAAGCTCAACATTCAGAAAACTAAGATCTTGGAACCTGGTCCCATCACTTCATGGCAAACAGATGAGGAAACAATGGAAACAGTAGCTGACTTTATTTTAGGGGGCTCCAAAATCACTGCAGATTGTGACTTCAGCCATGAAATTAAAAGACACTTGCTCCTTGGAAGAAAAATTATGACCAACCTAGACAGCATATGAAAAAGCAGAGACATTACTTTGCCAACAAAGTCCATCTAGTCAAAGCTACAGTTTTTCCAGTAGTCATGCTTGGTTGTGAGACGCCAAAGAACTGATGCTTTTGAACTATGGTGTTGAAAAAGACTCTTGAGAGTTAGACTGGACAGCAAAGAGATCCAATCAGTCCATCCTAAAGGAAATCAGTCCTGAATATTCATTAGAAGGACTGATGCTAAAGCTGAAACTCCAATACTTTGGCCACGTTATGCGAAGAGCTGACTCATTTGAAAAGATCCTGATTCTGGGAAAGATTGAAGGCAGGAGGAGAAGGGGACAACAGAGGATGAGATGGTTGGATGACATCACCGACTCAATGCACATGACTTTGAGTAAACCCCAGGAGTTGGTGATGGACAGAGAGGCCTGGCGTGTTGCAGTCCATGGGGTCGCAAAGAGTCAGACAGGACTGAGCGATTGAACTGAACTGAACTGAACTGATGTCCCCCTTAGTTATAACACCACCAATTAGACCTTCTAAAGAAAAAATTATCCAAACCAGGTCATTAAAAAAAAAAAAAACACAGATGATGTGGTAGGCAGAACAATGGCCCCCAAAGATATTGGATAATATGATGGAAGTAATAAGGGGTCACAGGCCAAGGAAGGTGGGCAATCCCTACCAAGTGGAAAAAAAACAAGGAAATGGATTCTCCCTAGGGTCTCCGGAAGGAACACAATCCTGAGGACACCTTGATTTTAGTCCCGTGAGACCTGCTTCAGACTTCCAGCCTCTAGAACTGTCAGATAATACATTTCTATCAATAATTTGTTACAGCAGCAACAGGACACAGATACACATGTAAAGCTGGTTCTCATTTACTCATTCATTAACTCAATAAATATTTATTGAGAGATTCTCTGTGCTGGACACTGTTCTTGGCTCTAGGGATACAGTTTTTTAAAAAAGAAACAAAGTGCACAGCCCCTTGGAGCTTACATTCTAATGGATACAAAGAGACAATAAACAAGAGAATGACTAATGTATCAGATGACATAACAGGTCAGGTAAGTCCTATGACTGAAACAGATGGAAGTAATGATGAGAGGGAGGGACGATGTTATACAAGATATTTGGAGACATCTGACAAAATGACATTTGAGATCCACACATCAGGAGCCAAAGCATTCTCAGCCCCCGTGACGTGTGGCGTTGTCTCCTCAGCCCTGATGCACGCCCTGGTGTTCGGAAACGTGACGGCGATCATCCAGAGGATGTACTCCAGGTGGTCCCTGTATCACACCAGAACCAAGGATCTGAAGGACTTCATCCGTGTCCATCACCTGCCCCAGCAGCTCAAGCAGAGGATGCTGGAGTATTTCCAGACAACCTGGTCAGTCAACAACGGAATCGATTCCAATGAGGTAATGTGAATTTCTCCTGTTGACGTTTTCAGGCAGAAAGCACATATCCTAAGGTCAAAACAAGGGCGTTAGTGCAGGTCTAAGAAGTGAAGCACACACCTACCAACTTCTTTATCTCGTTACATTTAGCCTCTCACGCCCCTCTTTTGTCTGGTCTTGCTTACGTTTCCATGATGTCACTGTGGATTGGCCAGTGTTTCACAGTAGCTTGCCACTTCGGTCAGTCAGGTAGACATATTTTCATGTGAGATGACCCTCTTTGAAGGAACCAATTCTTATGACAGTTGAATGGTATAATCATGGACTATTAGATTAATCAAGATAATGTTTACCTTTAAAACCAACAAATCCATGATGTCACTGTGGATTGGCCAGTGTTTCACAGTAGCTTGCCACTTCGGTCAGTCAGGTAGACATATTTTCATGTGAGATGACCCTCTTTGAAGGAACCAATTCTTATGACAGTTGAATGGTATAATCATGGACTATTAGATTAATCAAGATAATGTTTACCTTTAAAACCAACAAAGTAAAAAAATGCATTTTCTGCAAACATATTATGTTTGGACTTCCAGAAACACCCTGGACCACCACTGTCAGTATCCTGTAAGTCAAACAGCCATCCCATCAACCTGTCTACAAAGGCAGTCATCAGTATTTTTAAGTGCTTATTTGGTTTTTCCTCTCTTCAGATGATCAGGACAGCCAAGGAAACTCTAGAGGGCCTAAACTCCGTATCTTCCATCCCGAGTCAAGCGTCTTTGTGAGAAGTAGGCCACGAGGAACAATGTGTTTCATTCTAGAGTCTTTTAGCAATTGATTGTCTTTCTCCAGACTTATGAACAGCTGATTATTCAGGAGCACACAGCTGGGGTCACAGCCACAGAAATCCGGGATTATTCGTACATGTAGCTTCCTCTTCTGTCCTCTGACTGGTCAGACGGTGGGGAAAGGTCCCTGTGGTCTTACAGTCTGTCGGCTACCCAGGACTGCTCCCCAGCTTGATTCCTTCTGTCATCTTCTCTGGCAGCTTTTGAAGGACTTTCCGGACGAGCTCCGCTCAGACATCACCATGCACCTGAACAAGGAGATCTTGCAGCTGTCCCTGTTTGAGTGCGCCAGCCGGGGCTGCCTGCGGTCGCTGTCTCTGCACATCAAAACCTCCTTCTGCGCCCCCGGAGAGTACCTGCTCCGCCAGGGGGACGCTCTGCAGGCCATCTACTTCGTGTGCTCCGGCTCCATGGAGGTTCTTAAAGACAGCACGGTGCTGGCCATTCTCGGTAGGTCTTGATGAAAAGCCCCAAGAAATTCTACTCTAAAGCATGAATTAAGGAGATGAGAAGAGGGGCGAACTTGTGACTGAGGGAAGGAAAATGAGGGGAGACTGTGTCGATTCAGGACAGGGGTTTAATCTGCCACATCATCATCACGGCTGCTGTGCCTCATACTGAGTTTGCGCTGTGTGGCCATATGCAACACCTGTTTTCACTCTTACTAAAAAGCCATTTTTTAGTAAATATTGCCCCTATTTTACTAGTGAATAAATAATAGTTGACTTAATTTCTGCCAAATAACATGGCAAGAGAATGAACATGGCTCTGTTTGATTCCCAAAGCCAGGTTATGAACAGTGACGTACATTGCCTTTTGGTGAAATAGCTGCTGTTTTAAGAGTGTTTCTGCATTTTTGTGGAGAATCCATTCAGAGAAGAACATTGGAAACTGTTTTATCTGTGCTAGAAATAGCACAAAAATGAATGCATGTTGAGAATAAGCTCTCGTAGCAATCATTAATGCAATACCGTCACGGTGATGATAGGCTAATTTCCTCCCTCAAAGAAAACTCACAGGACAATTTAGGAAGATTTTTGTATCACAAAGTTGACTCCAAGTATTAAGATGCAGTATTAAGGTGCAGTGTTTATTGAAATGTAAAGGTCAGCTAACAACAGATGACATGCGGGGTTAATGTAGAAAAGTTCCTATCTATTGATACAATTTTATGTGTACCTCTTTTAAAAATCATTTTCATTTGTTCATTTTTTCAACTCATATTTCTTGAGGGCCTGTGAATGAATCAGGTAAACAGGTAAACAATATATTTTGAACGCCAGTTGCTGCTGCTGCTGCTGCTAAGTCACTTCAGTCATGTGTGTGTGACCCCACAGATGGCAGCCCACCAGGCTCCCCCATCCCTGGGATTCTCCAGGCAAGAACAGAACACCAATGTTTAGAATCTGTGTCAATGAAAAGTGGCTAATGCAGCATTTTTAATTTTTTTTAATTTCCATGTTCAAGAACCTAATTTTACATCTTAACCCTTTATAAAATATTTTCACATGTGGGACCTTCTTTAAGGTTTCCTAACACAAAGAGACAGATGAGAAGTATTTTTTTTTCCCAAGGCCAAAGCTGACCTAGGTCTTCAGATGCTCTATCCAGTGCCTCTAAACAATGCCTTTTAAAAAATTAATTTATTTTTTAATCGAAAGTTAATTGCTTTACAGAATTTTGTTGTTTTCTGTCAAACCTCAACATGAATTAGCCACAGGTTTACAAGGGTGATATATCCCCTCCCTCTTGAACCCCTCTCCCACCTCTCTCCCCATCCCACCCCTCTATTTTTTTTTAATTTCCATGTTCAAGAACCTAATTTTACATCTTAACCCTTTATAAAATATTTTCACATGTGGGACCTTCTTTAAGGTTTCCTAACACAAAGAGACAGATGAGAAGTATTTTTTTTTTCCAAGGTCAAAGCTGACCTAGGTCTTCAGATGCTCTATCCAGTGCCTCTAAACAATGCCTTTTAAAAAATTAATTTATTTTTTAATCGAAAGTTAATTGCTTTACAGAATTTTGTTGTTTTCTGTCAAACCTCAACATGAATTAGCCACAGGTTTACAAGGGTGATATATCCCCTCCCTCTTGAACCCCTCTCCCACCTCTCTCCCCATCCCACCCCTCTAGGTTGATACAGAACCCCTGTTTGAGTTTCCTGAGACCTACAGCAAATTCCCACTGGCTATCTATTTTACACATGGTATTGTAAGTTTCCATGTTACTCTCTCCATACATCTCACCCTCTCCCCTCTCCCCGTGTCCAGAAGTCTGTTCTCCATGTCTTAAACAATCCCTTTTAGTCTATATGACCGTTGTGAGTATGCAGTCAGTTGATTTTCGCTATAAGCTTCAGGATGGGTTCTGTTTTGGAAGAGAATGATACTGATTGCTTCTCTGACATGAGCAGAGTGTAATGTGTCCACTGTCCAATTCCAATCTTACAGCCCTATTAGGTTGCTGTGATGACCCCAGTTAGAGGTGCAGAGATGGGGGCAGCTGGGGTGAAACACCGATGTGCTTTCCACCGCTTCCTGATGACTTCCTCCATTGACCTCTGAATCAGAGGAGAGGTGGGGCTTGCCTTCCAAAGTTTGGATTCAACACTTGATTCACCCCTATATTTTTCTTTTGTTTTCTTTGATTTGGACCATTAAAAAAAAATCTTTATTGAATTTGTTACAATATTACTTCTCTTTCATGTTTTGGCTTTTTGGCCACAAAGCATGTGGGATCTTCACTCCCTGACCGGGGATGGAACTGGCACCTGCTGCCCTGCAGGGTGGAGCCTCAACCACTGGACTGCTGGGGAGTCCATGGTTTTCTCCTTAATAGAAAGGCATGGAAGGGCAACTAAATAAAATAGCAACAAGCTGGCCTCAGTGTGGCCAGCTTGTTATCAGTGTGAGGGTGAGATTCTATATATGTCTGTTTTTCAAGAAGAGAATTGAACACTCTTTCCTGCCCATTTATCAACTCGGTGAAGTAAAAAACCAGTCATTCTATCATTTTTTATTTGTGAGAATCCTTTGAAAGTTTGCTTCAAAAACCTCACTCCAATCATAAAATATTTTTCTGTGGGTTTCCTTAGTACCACCGTATGCTCTGTAGCCTGCCTGCTGATTGTCTGCTTTTAAAAGGGCCTTTAATGCCATTTGCATCAACATGGAGGGACTCAGAGTTTGTCATCCTGAGTCAAATAAGTCAGACAAAGAAATAAATATCACAGGACATCATTTATATGTGGAATCTTAAAAAAAAAAAGGTAGAGTTGACCTTATTTACAAAACAGAGACACTCATGTAGAAAACAAACTTACAGTTACTGGGTGAAAAGGGAAGGAGGGATGAGTCGGGAGCCTGAGAGGGACATGAACACACTGCCAAGTATGAAACAGACACCTGATGGGGATCTGCTGTGCAGCTCAGGAAACTCTACTCAGTGCTCTGTGGTGATGCACATGGGAAGGAAATCCAAAAAAGAGTGGATATATGAACATGTATAACTGATTCATTCTGCTGTCCCTGAAACTAGCTCAACAGTGTAAAACAACTATAATTAATCAAAGTAAAAATAACAGGGGTTTAGTTATTTTTCTAGCAACTTATGGTTTGATATACATATAAGTAAATTGATCCAGCATTTTCAGATGTATAGTTAGTTAAGTCGCTCAGTTGTGTCCGACATTTTGCTACCCCATGGACTGTAGCCCACCAGGTTTTTCCATAATTGTGGTGAATGTTTAAATATGGTAACTAGCAACAACTCCAAGAATGGAATATGAGGGCATTATCCCTGACATTACATCACAGTAGGTACAAATTTGACAGCTTCTATGTAAATACTATTGTTTGTAATACACGATTCTGTCAGATTTTCTTCTTTCAAAAAAAGCTTCTGAAAGAAAGTGAAAGTGAAGTCGCTCAGTTGTATCCGACTCTTTATGACCATCCATGGACTGTAACCTGCCAGGTTCCTCCATCCATGGGATTTTCCAGGCAAGAATACCGGAGTAGGTTGCCATTTCCTTCTCCAGGGGATCTTCCCCACCCAGGGATCGAACCTGGGTCTCCTGCGTTGCAGGCAGACTCTTTACTGTCTGAAATCCTGGTGGCCCACACTAACAGCTAAAAGCCTAAGCCACTGGCTTGTGCCTCTGGCCCTGATTTCCTCCATAACTTGAGCTTCCCATATCTAACATGTCACACTTTTGCTGGTACCCTGTACCTCTCAACAGTGTTTTAAACCCACGTGGCCCTTCTAAAACATGCCTATGTGGTATTGGGACCAAGCCCAAACAAATATAATAAATTATTAATATTTTCTCTCTGGGGTTAACATCTCAATGGAGATCAACTATTTTACTTTCCCTATGGTAATATCATCTTATCGGCCAATATAAATCAATCTTGATTCTGATAAACTTTAGCACATTGCTTAAATATAGCTATTTAATACATGTCCACTCTGCCAACAAAATGAATTAATACATAATATCGTAAGGGAAACCTATCACCAAGCACCTGTCAAGCAAAACTTACTCAAGCAATTCCGTTGTCCAGTCAGTTCTTGAAGGCGTTTCTTAATCCGATGCAGCTGACAGAGAGGCAGGGACTTGTTACAGGCATAGAATCTGTTTGCCTGTGCACCTTCATTTCACGTCCCAGCGACTGTGTTTTCCCACCAAGGTTTTCACTGTGATTTAAAAGAAGACCACAAAGCCCCAGTAAATGCCCTGCTCACAGATGGCATTAGTCTGCCTAATTATAATTAAACATAAGTTACGGCTCTAGCCAGGAAGGTTTGCAGATGCCTCCCATCAACTGCTTTTCCCCCAGTGGAAAGATAACTGATTAGTAACTTTCAGAAACAGAATTCTGAGTAACAGAGACTGTACTGCTGTGTTGTGCTTAGTCACTCAGGCATGTCCAACTCTTTGCAACCCCGTGGACTGCAGCCCACCAGGCCCCACTGTCCATGAGCATTCTCCAGGCAAGAACACTGGAGTGGATTGCCATGCCCCCCTCAGGGGATCTTCCCAACCCAGGGATCAAACCCAGGTCTCCCGCATTGCAGGCAGATTCTTTACCAGCTATGNGTGGACTGCAGCCCACCAGGCCCCACTGTCCATGAGCATTCTCCAGGCAAGAACACTGGAGTGGATTGCCATGCCCCCCTCAGGGGATCTTCCCAACCCAGGGATCAAACCCAGGTCTCCCGCATTGCAGGCAGATTCTTTACCAGCTATGCCACCAGGGAAGCCCAAGAATACTGGAGTGGGCAGCCTGTCTCTTCTCCAGGGGAACTTTCCAACCCAGGAATCAAACTGGGGTCTCCTGCATTGCAGGTGGATTCTTTACCAGCTGAGCCACCTGGGAAGCCCCCACAGAGACTGTAGGAACCACAAAAACCTTCCCTTCTTTTAGAAATAAGGATACTGAAACCCAGAGTGATTAAGAAACTTAGATCTAGGCTCTAAATCTAGATAGGGCGTAATCCACAAAGTTGTAAAATTAGTGAGGGTGAAAATTAGGCCCCACACAAGGCCTGGCACACATGTCAGTGATCTATAAATATTCACTGAATAAATCAAAAAACGGAATTCTAGGATGCCAAGTCAGCAAGATGCCGGGGCCTTTGTGGGTGACGTCACCATTCTGTGGGCACTCAAGCTACGAGAGCAGGATGACCCTAAAGTTTTTCCAAACACAAGTAGAAAATGTGAATTCTTACCATGGCAGCATGGTGCGTCAAGGTAAATGATCCTCAGGCATACAAAACTTGGGGCTTCCCCGGAGGCTCAGCTGTAGAGAATCTGCCTGCGATGCAGGAGACCCAGGTTTGATCCCTGGGTGGGAAAGATCCCCTGGAGGAGGGCATGGCAACCCACTCCAGTCTTCTTGCCTGGAGAATCCCGTGCACACAGGAGCCTGGCGGGCTGCAGTCCACGGGGTCACACAGAGTTGGTCCTGAACTGGAGTGATTAAGCAGAACCAGCATACAAAGCCTGCACATTTGCTGTATTCAGTCCAACCTGGCTATGTTTACACTTTACATCAGTGCCCAGCTTTGAATTTTTGAGCAGCAATTTAGATTTCTAACAAAACATGCAAGAGAAAAGAAATCGCCAAGTTAGGGTTGGTGACAGTAAATTCTTCAGTTTATTCTCTTAGTGTCTATAAATGTAGAGTTTAGTCTTTTTTTCTTCTGCCAAATAGGCTCAATTTCAAGGTTTTAAAAAGATAATACCTAGAAATAATTCAATAATTTGAGGTTTTAGTCTGCCACAAATACTTATGAATGTCTCAGATATTCATGGATAAGTTGGCGCATCTCTTTTTACTGTCAATTTCAATAAAACAGACTTTTATTGAAGCCTGCTGCATGCCAGAAACTGCTTCCAGAAATTCTGAGCAAAATAAAAAAATACACATTTAGAAGCTTAAAAAGTAATTGAATGAAGAATGGTTGGGACAGCTTGTTCTACAACATTCCAAGGATACTATTTGCTTGGTGGGTTTGGCTGCCAAATTGTTGGCTGTTGGCTCCCTACAAAATGGATCAAAGTGACCATTTGGGAAAAATAAAGCACAGGCATGATGATGTTTGAGGACAAAGATAAAGCAGAAACTCCCGAGTTGTAGCCTTGAGTCCAAGGCCAGTGTTCTTTGTGAACTTGGTCATATGACCTCGGCTTTTAACCTGTTTGTCTGAGAACTGAATGGATTTTCTTTCTGATTTCTCACATGAACGCTGAGTGCATTAACAGCTCTAAAATAAAACTGACACTGTAATCAGCTCTTTGCCAGCACTCACAATTATGCTCACCTTCCTGCTAGGTTAGACTGATTCAAATCAAGCTCAAGATTTTAAAGATTCAGGGAAATTGTCCAATGTTATCTAATCAGCAAACTCAAGGAGGTAAGCTGGTTCTCAGTTTAAGATTGATGGGCAGAGGTGTTACAGATGAATATCAGAGGTGCTGGGGTGACAGGGAGTGTGTACAAAGTAGAGTCAGACCCTTCTCCCCGCAGGGGAAGGGCTCATAGTTTTTATTTATTCGCTTTCTTTTTTTGCTGGAGAAGATGGGATTTTCACACTGTCACAGAGCATTGACCTATGTTCTGCATTTTCACGTAGCAGATTTCACTGTCCACAATGTCCAGGAGCTGCCTTTGCCTCTTGACTCTCCTCCTTCACACCCGCCCCCTGTCTTGCAGACGTGTTCAGAGATAAATAAAACAGCTTGAGTGTATTAGAAAGCAGATGGTGATGCTTATATTATTGTCCAAAGTATTAGAATCAACATGATTAATATAACTCTTGATGGTCTTACTTCAAGATCCCGAAGCATTTTTACTCAGAAAAACTGAGCCGTTATTATTTCCTTTGAATAATTAAAGCAGCTGTGACCAGAAATGTCAACTGCTTTGTCTAAAGTCGTTTACCAAATCCTTCGGGGAACTGACGTGAGCCCACGTGTGACGTACAGTTTCTAACTCCGAGTCTCCTAGGCTTTATTCTCGAGACGAGTGTTCTCGACTGGGTGTAGTTCAGATGGCCAAGGGACGTTTGGCGATGTCTGCAGATATTGTGGGTTGTTATCTCTGGGGGTGGGTGATGTGAGATGCCACTGAACATTCCACCCTGTATCCAACGCTCCCCCCACCAGCACAGAACGATGGGGCCCCAGATCTCAACCCTGCCCAGGCTGAGAAACCCTGCCCCAGATAAAGGTTGCTCTTTGAGCATAATTTCAGAGAAATGAAGCCTGTAAATCAAATGACGTCTTTCAAGCAATGTGCCTCTTTTCTCACTGTTTCAAGGGAAAGGGGATTTAATTGGAGCCAATCTATCAATTAAGGACCAAGTGATCAAGACCAACGCGGATGTGAAGGCGCTAACCTACTGCGATCTCCAGTGTATCATCCTCAAAGGACTCTTTGAAGTGCTGGACCTGTACCCAGAGTATGCTCACAAATTTGTGGAAGACATTCAGCATGACCTCACATACAACCTTCGAGAAGGTCATGAGAGTGATGTAAGTCTCCCTTCTAATTACTGCTGAGATCCAAACACACGGGGCCTGGAGATCATTTATAACAGCAAAGAACATGTTCTGACCTCACTTCAAAAAGTCTCTGAGCAGATAAGGTGGGACTGTTCGGTCACTAATTGAGCCATTAGGTAATTAGCCAGGAGTCAAACTGGGAGCGTGTTATCAATATTTTAGAAAAGTAGGATTTATGGAGTTCTCTTAATTTTTTTCTTGTTTATTTTCATTTGCTTATAACCAGGATGAATGTCAGGGACGTATAATATTTAGCTAGTGATTTAGTCCATGATTTCTCCCGAACGTAAAGATTTCCAAATAGGGTGTATGGTTCAGAGTTTGCTACGTGCATGAGTATTCCCTACCCCACTGGCCTGGCATGCATTTTGCTTAAGAATATCTTGTTAACCATGACTCAAAACAGTCTATCTTAAAATGAGTAAATAGGTATGAAAGGATTCAAACCAAAGATTCTCACCCTGGAAGCATAATGAACATTGTATGAAATTATGTATTTGCTACTTGTTTCAGTTTATACAAACAGCTTTCCTGTCAAAATATGTACCAAACTGTGTCCTGTGATTAAGCTGCTCATGAACATGACTTCATTAAATGTGTCAGAGAGACAAATGACAACAGGAATGATTGTCGGAAGGCAGGCCAGAGTGTGCACGCATACTGCTCCCTATGAGCAGACACCTTCATCGGCTGCCTTGAGCTCTGACCCAGATAGTCGCTATTCTCGATTTTTTTCCCTAAGGGTTTAAGAAGCAAGGCTCTTGTTTTGACTAACCCATACTGTGGGGACACCGTCATCAGCGTTCTCCAAACTGTCGGTAAAGAAGGGATCCAGGTTGTATGACTTCCTCTTGGTTGAGGACATCAAATGACAGACAGAACATAGATGGTGGCCCCTTCTGAAGTTCAGGGTTACCAGTTTTGAATGCGTGCATCTTTCCATGGATGGTGGCAAACAGCAAAGGAGGTGCAAATATTTATTTCGAAATTTTTTGTGTTAAGAACTCTGTCGGTGTAAAGCGTTTTATTTAGTACTGAAAGCCACTGTTGAAGCTAAGTGTCAGTCAGGTTTTACAGGACAGAAAACATATGCAGAATGGTTAAGTAGTAACATGTGTGTGATCACACACACAGGCTCCTCTGCCCATGGAAATGTCCAGGCAAGAATACTGGAGTGGGTTGCCATGGGTTATATAGCAACCCAGATATCTATATCCTCTTCCAGGGGATCTTCCTGACCCAGGGATTGAACCTCACATCTCCTGCGTTGGTAGTCAGGTTCTCTACCACTAGCAAAGAAATAGCCAACATGTCCTCAACATGGACAAATGCAGAATATTGGCTCTCAACCCCAAGTTTTGTTTCACTCAATTACTTTTAAAGTCTTACCTTTAATCCATTTTTTAATCCTCTTCTTGTCTTTGCTGAAACATTCATCACAGTGATTTTAAGCCTCCAGTGTCTGAATGTTTTCTTTATCTGTTATTTATTTTGGGGTTTTGTTTTTTCCTTTTGAGGTCACTTTCCTTCCCCTACTATTTTTCAAACAGATATCATGACTTTGCTTCAATGTAGATGTTGTTTATGAAAAAAGTAAAGTCGCTCAGTCATGTCCGACTCTTTGCAGCCCCATGGACTGTAGCCCACCAGGCTCCTTGCTCCATCCATGGGATTTTCCAGGCAAGAATACTGGAGTGGGTTGCCATTTTCTTCTCCAGGGGATCTTCCTGACCCAGGAATTGAAGCCAGGTCTCCCACGCCGCAGGCAGACCCTTTACCATCTAAGCCACCCTTGAAAGAAGCACTTGTATCATTCTCCTTCTAACAGGGTTATGTCTTCCTGGGACTTGCAGAGAGAGCAGCCAACAAGCCACCTTCACGCTGTCTGCAGTTCCTCCCAGGCCTTGTTAGGCTGATCTGCTGCAGTTTTGCCCCGACCCTGGTGGTACAGCTCTCACCCCTAAGACGTGTTTCGGAATCTCTGCTAAAATCCCTGGGTGCTGCCCAGAGCTCCTCCTGTTTGACACACCTTTCCTGCAGCCTGCGCCTCCCTGAGCATCATGAGGGAACCGAATCCCTGGGCTCCTTGGAGACTGCCCCGTGCCCCTAAGTGAGGAGCTGGCTGACCCCTGGGGGCCAGCACGGGAGGGGGCCTCCTCCCTGGGATTCACCCCTCAGACCCCGGGAGTTTGGGGACACATGGATCGCTCTCCTCCAAGAAGACTGCTCCTCTCTCTCCTACTCTCCGCCGCCCCACAGTGAAGCAATAGATTCCCTCAGAAAAACACTTAGATAAACGTGACCCTCGGGGCTTCCCCGGTGGCTCGGCTGGTAGAGAATCCGCCTGCAGTGCGGGAGACCTGGGTTCAATCCCTGGGGTGGGAAGTTCCCCTGGAGGAGGGAAAGGCTCCCTAGAGTGGATTCTGGCCTGCATACTGAGGAACTTCCACAGTCTCAGGGGTCATAGCCCTTCAAGTCTGACCTGAGTTGGTTGTTCTCCGTTGCTCTTAAACAGTTATTTTATGTGTTTGTCAAGCTTTATCCTTATTTTTAGTTCAATATTAGGTATTTCACTATGGCTGAAACAAAAACGTATGCTTCTATACAAGGACCCCCTCTGAGCTACATTTTTAAGGGCACATGGGAACAGGAGCTCTGAAATCTTTATTTTTTATCGTTCCTCATCTTGTATCAAAATTTACATTTACACTAAGATTCGGGTAGCTCAGCTGCTAAAGAATCCACCTGCAATATAGGAGCCCATCTGCAGCACAGGAGACGAGAGTTCCATCCCTGGGTTGGGAAGATCCTCTGGAGGAGGGCATGGCAGCCCGCTCCAGTGTTCCTGCCTGGGGATCCCATGGAAGGGGAGCCTGGTGGGCTACAGTCCATGGAGTCACAAAGAGTCCGACATGACTGACAAAACCACCAAGATCCTGGGTTGCTATGCCTTTTAAAGGCTAGGTAAATTTGGACCATACTTACCAATAATTTTATAATCCTGGGGAGATTAAAAATAGTCTAAAAATAGTCTAATAGACTAAAAAGAGCCTTGTGCTATTTTTTTAAACTGGGGTATACTTGCTTTACAATGTCGTATTGGTTTCTGCCGTAGGTATACGTTTATCCCCGCCCTCTGTCTCTTTCCCGTTGATGCGTGTGTGTAGAATCTTGTGCCATTTCTAAGGATAGTGTGACTTGTCACAAAACGGTAAAGCGTCTGTCTACAATGTGGGAGACCTGGGTCGGGAAGATCCCCTGGAGAAGGAAATGGCAATCCACTCCAGGACTATTGCCTGGAAAATCCCATGGACAGAGGAGCCTGGCGGGCTACAGTCCATGGGGCCGCAAAGAGTCGGACACGACTGAGCGGCTTCACTTCACTGTGACTTTGGCGGGCTGCGGGCTTCTATTCTGACGGTTACCTATGATGACGGCTGCAACTGCTCTGGTGTGAGACCAAGGTGGACCCAGCCCCTCTCCTTAATCTCCACACCCACACAAGCAAAAGTATCCAATCACACAGTTTCCAGTGGGTTGAGTCCTTTGTGAAAGTCTGGTCTGGGGACTCTAGAAGGAGGAGCATTTGCATCATGGAAATGAAAACAATGTAGACATAACTTCACTCCATCCTTGCTCCTAAAGCTCCTGTGGCCCCTCTGCCACGCCGTCAGCCGTTGACTGCTGCTCTCCCCTCCTCTCCTGTCTTCATCCTCTGCCTGCATCCCCAGACTCCCCACTGGGTCTGATACGACTTAACTCTCCCTTTGATTGATTGTGTCTTTCTGATCTTGCCTTCTGGATGTACCCTCTCTCACAAGTGCTTATAACTAGCATTACCAGAATATCTGGATAAAGATGGACTGATCATCAACCCGTTTTGAAATAAAAACAAAGAAAACGTTTTAAGAGAGAGTCAAAAGGTTTGCATGTCACAGTGAGCTATGAAGCTAGAACTCTGATAAATTGTGTAACTTTAGAGTGGCAGCTCAACCAATTAATTAAAGTGTATAAAATATGTTCTGAGTTTGTGAAAAGCAAGCTAGTACTTTCTGACCTCATGCTAATTACTCATTTTATGCATTCAGTGTATTTTATATGTTTGCCCTTATTTATATCTCCTGATGACCCCAATAATGACATAGATTAATTCAGCTATTTCTGTCTATGGAGATTATGAGAAATTTGCTTCACAGCTTCTCATGGTAAACCCTATAAACCTGATTTTAGCACAGACTCATCTGTAGTTGGGTGTGAAATTTAGTTTGCCTTAACATTAGAATTTTGAGATAAATAGTGACTGAAGAGTATCTAAAATAAATTTTCCAAAATTAGTAGTGCTAACACACGGAAGATCAGATATTGGCATGGTTGCATGTAGATACCTTCTGGGTGTGAACACAGTGGCCTCTGACCTGCTGGTGTGGCTGTGGGGCACCAAACGGCAATGCCTGTCTCGCTTTACGAGGGGCTGCTCAGTGACACTCATTCTTTTTTTCGGCTGTGCCGCATGCGTGCAGGGATCTTAGTTCTCCAACCAGGGGTCAAAACCATGCCCCCTGAAGTGGAAGCATGGATTCCTACCCACTGGATTGCCAGGGAGGTCCTGAAATTTTTTGCCGTATTTTAAAGTGAAGTATTGGAGAAGGCACTGGCGACCCAGTCCTCTTGCCTGGAAAATCCCATGGATGGAGGAGCCTGGTGGGCTGCAGTCCATGGGGTCGCAAAGAGTCAGACACCACTGAGCGGCTTCACTTTCACTTTTCACTTTCACGCATGGGAGAAGGAAATGGCAACCCACTCCAGCGATCTTGCCTGGAGAATCCCAGGGATGGGGGAGCCTGGTGGGCTGCCGTCTATGGGGTCGCACAGGGTCGGACACGACTGAAGCGACTCAGCAGCAGCAGTAATTGAAGTATAGCTGAGTTACATGTTGCAGGTGTACGACAATCCCAGTATAGCTGCGACTCAGTCTTACGTGTGCATGTGTTCTTTTCCAGCATAGGGCACCACGTGACATGGAGTGTAGCTGCCTGGTTCTGCAGCAGGCCCTTGTTGTTGGCTGACTTTATGTCTGGGACAGTGTGTGTGTCGATCCCAGGCTTCTAGCTTCCCCCTCCCCACCTTCTCCTCGGCTGCCCTAGTGTGCCTTCCATCTCTGTGTGTGTCTCTGTTTTGTAAACACACTCATTTTTTTAGCTTGCACACGTAAGTGATGTCATATGATAACCTCCAGTCCAACCAGTCCATTCTGAAGGAGATCAGCCCTGGGATTTCTTTGGAAGGACTGATGCTAAAGCTGAAACTCCAGTACTTTGGCCACCTCATACAAAGAGTTGACTCCTTGAAAAAGACTCATGCTGGGAGGAATTGGGGGCAGGAGGAGAAAGGGACAACCGAGGATGAGATGGCTGGATGGCATCACGGACTCGATGGACATGAGTCTGAGTGAACTCCAGGAGTTGGTGATGGGCAGGGAGGCCTGGCGTGCTGCGATTCATGGGGTTGCAAAGTCGGACACGACTGAGCGACTGAACTGAATGGAACTGAACTGAACTGCACTGAGGCTCATCCATGTTGCTGCGAATGGATGTTGCTACTTTATTCATTTTTATGGCTGACTGGTATTCCTTTGTTTATATGGACCACATCTTTTTTATTCATTCATCTGTTGATGGACATTTAGGTTGCTCCCAAATCTTGGCTATTGTGAATAGTGCTGCTGTGAACACTGAGGTGGATATATCTTTTTGAATTAGAGTTTTCATCTTTTCCAGACACATGCCGAGGAGTGGGGCTGCTGGATCTTATCGTGACTCTATGTTTAGTTTTTAAGAAGCTGTCTTTCTCTTCTCTACAGTGGCTGCACCAAGTCACAGCCACACCAGCAGTGTAGGAGGGCTCCCTTTTCTCCACACCCTCTTTCCCACTTATTGATTGCAGTTTTCTCGTGATGGTCGTTCTAATTGTTGTGAGATGATGCCTCATTGTAGTTTTGATTTGCATTTCTCTAATAATCAGTGATACTGAGCCTCTTTCTGTGTCCCCATTGGCCATTGGTGTGTCTTCTTTGAAAGCAGGTTTATTTAGGTCTTCTGACCATTTCTTTGATGGGAAGCTTATTACATTTTAAGTGTGTTGGTTACTCCATTTTTTCCCCTCAGTTTTCTATTATTTCATATAATCTGATGAACATGAAAAATAAAGTCCCCTCCTTCAGTCTTCCCCTCTCTCTAGTAACAGCAGAGAGAGTTTCCTGGAGGGTCAGTGGCCTCTGGGTGAAGGTCCTGTAAGTGCCACCTCCATGACAGCATGAGAGGTTACCCCGAAGTTTCCTGAACAGAGACAAGGAAGCCTTGAGGGGCACCCACCTTTAGCAGTTCTTCTCACTTTTGATGTCTTCGATGCTACGTGGGTAGTTTATGGTGGGTTGATTCATCACAATACTCCAGCCTCCTGAGCAATACACTCTCCGCACACCAAGCACCAGGCACCAGCAGTGTGTCTACAAGACCGCATGCTCCATAATCTTGACTCCTGGGTGAAACAAGCACACATACGCTGCTGCTGCTGCTAAGTCCCTTCAGTCGTGGCCAAGTCTGTGCAACCCCAGAGACGGCAGCCCACTGGGCTCCCCTGTCCCTGGGATTCTCCAGGCAAGAATACTGGAGTGGGGTGCCATTTCCTTCTCCGATGCATGAGAGTGAAAAGTGAAAGTGAAGTCGCTCAGTCGTGTCCGACTCTTAGTGACCCCATGGACTGCAGTCCACCAGGCTCCCCCGTCCCTGGGATTCTCCAGGCAAGAACACTGGAGTGGGCTGCCGTATAGACACAATTAGTGGGAAGCTTCCCAGCATGGTCACATGCATTAGGTAACGCCTGTATGTTAAACATAATTAAACATAAAAGTTTCACACTAACGAAGTCAGCTTGCTCTCGCCCGCCTGTAGGTGGTGTATAGGAGGGGAGTTACACACTGAACTGTCTCTCCCTGACCGTGACCAACGAAAAGTGATGTAATGGTGCTCCCTGCATCTATTCTTTTTCTTTAAATTGAGTTATAATTAACAATATTAAATTAAGATGTTCAACATAGTGATTCAGTATTTTTAGATCTTGCAAAATGATCACCACAATAAACCATCCAGCACCATACAAAGTCGCTGCATTACTGGCTGTATGTCCGTAAGTGTAATGATATACCCCTGTGACTTATTTTGTGGCCAGCAGTTTGGTTCTGTGTTTTATTTGTTTTTTGTTTTTTTTTTTCACGTAGCCAGAAGTGTTTACCTCTCAACCCCTCTCACCTACTTTATTCCCCACCCACTTAATTCCCCACCCAATCCCCACCCAAACCCAAAACTTCTCGCTCCTGGCAGCCACCAGTGTGTTTCTGTTTTATTCCGATTTGTTTTTTTGTTTTGTCTTTTAGATTCTACCTGTAAGTGAACTCAACGGAGTGTGTTTTCCTGCCTGACTTATCTCACATAGCGAAATACTCTGCGGGTTCCCCCACGCCGCTGCAAGGGCTAGGGTTTTGTCCTTCTTCTGGCCGAGAAACGCTCGCCGCGCCGCGGGCCGCACCTTCTCCACGCGTTCACACGTGGGTGGACGCCTAGGCTGCCTTAGCACACAGCGCTGCAGTGATTACAGGGTCGGTGTTTCCATCTCCTTCAGATGACTCCTCAGAATTGTTGGATCGTGCGCAGCTGAGCACACGCGTGTATTCCTGTCCTACGCTCTTTGAGGCGCTTCCACACTGCTTCCTTTAGCGGCCACATTTAGATCTCATTTCCGCCACCAGCTCCTGAGGCTCCCTCCTCTCCACAGCCTGCCAGCACCTGTCCCTTATTGTCTTCTGTGATCGGCGTTCTTACGGGGGTGAGCTGGTAGCTCATCTCCCCGCTGATACTTACCTGAGCGTCTCTTCAGGTGCCTGCTGGCCTTCGGCATGTCTCCTTTGGAAAACCGTCTGTTAGCTCTTCCCTGCATTTTTTGATTGGGATGTTTGGGGGTCTGATATTGAGTTATATGAATTTCCTCTATGTTTTGTATCGACCCTTTATATCTGATTTACAGAAGCCTTCTCCCGTTCGGTGGTTGTCTTTCGGTTTTGTTGATGGTCTCCTCCCCACCTGAGAGCTTCTTCGCCTGGTGCGGTCCCATTCGTTTACTTTCGCTTTTGTTTCCTTTGCCTGAGGAGACACATCCAAAAACACAGTTAAGATCGGTGTCAAAGAAGCTCCCGCCTGTTTCCTTCCAGGAGTTATAGGTCCTACATTTAAATCTTTAGTCCACGCTTACATAAGGTATAAAAAATTGATCTGATTTCATTCTTTCGCTTGTAGCTCTCACTTTGCCCAGTACTGTTTTCTGAGGAGGCCTTTTCCCTGTTGGATGATCCTTCCTCCTTTGTCATAGGCTAACTGACCGTGTAAGTGTGGGCTGACCTCTGGCTTATGTCTGCTTCCGAGCCAGTACCGTGCTGTTTGATCTCTAGGTCTCTAGACTAAGGTCCATCTAGTCAAGGCTATGGTTTTTCCTGTGGTCATGTATGGATGTGAAAGTTGGACTGTGAAGAAAGCTAAGCACCAAAGAATTGATGCTTTTGAACTGTGGTGTTGGAGAAGACTCTTGAGAGTCCCTTGGACTGCAAGGAGATCCAACCAGTCCATTGTGAAGATCAACCCTGGGATTTCTTTGGAAGGAATGATGCTAAAGCTGAAACTCCAGTACTTTGGCCACCTCATGTGAAGAGTTGACTCATTGGAAAAGACTCTGATGCTGGGAGGGATTGAGGGCAGGAGGAGAAGGGGACGACTGAGGATGAGAAGGCTGGATGGCATCACGGACTCGATGGACATGAGTCTGAGTGAACTCCGGGAGATGGTGATGGACAGGGAGGCCTGGTGTGCTGCAATTCGGTCGCAAAGAGTCGGACACAACTGAGTGACTGAACTGAACTGAACTGAGCATAATTTCAGGTCTGGGAGCATGATTATCTTCAGCTTTGTTCCTCTTTCTCAAAATTGCTTTGGTTATTTGAGACTTTTTGTGGTTCCAAAAAAATTTTAGGATGTTTTTATTCTAGTTTTGTGGGGAATGTCACTGATACTCTGATAGGGATTGCACTGACTCTGTAGCTTGCTTTATGTGTTGTGACCATTTTAATGATATTGATTCTTTCAGTCCGTGTTCTTGGTGTTGTTTAGTTGCTAAGCCATGTCTGACTGTTTTGCGACCCCACGGACTGTAGCCCACCAGCCTCCTCTGTCAGAGATCTTCCGGGCAAGAACACTGGAGTGGGCTTGGCTGCCATTTCCCTCTCCAGAGGATCTTCCCAACCCAGGGATCGAGCCTGCATCTCCTGCACTGACTGGTGGATTCTTTACCACTGAGCTGCCAGGGAGGCCCCCATCAATCCTTGAGCACAATATAATTTTCTACTTGTTCATGTTATCTTTCTTTCCTCGATGTCTTGCAGTTTTCAGAACACAATTCTTTTACCTCTTTGGTTAAATTTATCCCTAAGTATTTTGCTCTCTTTGTTGCAGGTATAAATGGGATTGTTTTCTTTATTTCTCTTTCCGATAGTTTGTTATTAGTGTATAGAAATGTGATAGATTATTGTACATTAATTTTGTATCTTGCTACTTTACTTATTTATTAGTTCTAACAGCTTTTAGGGGGGACAGTTCTATATAGAGTACATGCTACCTAGAAATGGTGACAGTTATACTTCTTCTTTAATTTGTATGACATTTTTTTCTTACCTGACTGCCATAGCTAGGACTTCCAATACTATGTTAAATAAAAGAGACGAGAGTGGGCATTCGTGTCTTGTCCTTTGGTTTAGAAGGAAATCTTTCAGCTTTTCACCAGAGTGTGGCGTAAGCTGTGGATCTGTCATATATGGACGTTATGATGTTGAGGGTGCGTGCATGCTAAGTCGCTTCAGTTGTGTGATTCTTTGCGACCCCATGGACTGTAGCCCACCAGGCTCCTCTGTCCATGGGGTTCTCCAGGCAAGGATACTGGAGTGGGCTGCCCTGCCCTCCTGCGGGGGTTCTTCCCCACCCGGGGGTGGAACTCACGTTTCTTACGTCTCCTACTTTGGCAGGTGGGTTCTTTACCACTAGCTCCACCTGGGAAGCTCACATTCCCTATGTGTCTATTTTTTGTAGAGTTTTTATCCTAGATGCATGTAGGATTTTTTCTGTATCTTGAAGAAATGGTACTGTGGGATGCGGGAGCGTCCCCTGTGCAGACTCCTTGCCCTCGTCCTTATCTCTACTCTTAAACCCTTAGTTAGTTAGTTAGTTAGTTAGTTAAGTAGCTCAGTCGTGTCCGACTCTTTGCGACCCCGTGGACTGTAGCCCACCAGACTCCTCCGTCCATGGGATTCTCCAGGCAAGAACACTGGAGTGGGTTGCCATTTCCTTCTCCAGGGGGTCTTCCCGACCCAGGGATCGAACCCAGGTCTCCCACATTGCAGGCAGACGCTTTAACCTCTGAGCCACCGGGGAAGCCCCTTAAACCCTTACCAGCCTCTTTCCTCAAGTCTGTGGGAGAAACCCTTTCAATATGTAAACTGGATCATGTCATTCAGTTGCTTGAAGTATTTCAGTGGGCCCTCACAAACTGTTAGTAAAATCCAGACTTCCTACCATGACTTTCAAGATTCTCTGCCTTCCAACTCCTGCTTGTCTTTCAAACTCGTCTCCTGCACCTGATGTCCTCTTGTGTCCAGCATCACATCTGGTGCCTTTCACACTTTTTATTTGTCTCACTTCTGGCGGTGCTGGGTCTCTGTTGCTGTGCAGGCTTTTCCGTGGCATCACATCTGGTACCTTTCACACTTTTTACTTGTTTCACTTCTGGCGGTGCTGGGTCTCTGGTGCTGTGCAGGCTTTTCCGTGGCTGCGGCGAGTGGGGCTGCGCTCCAGTGGTGGACACGTTCTTGTGGTTGCTTCTTTTGTTGCAAAGCACAGACTAGGGTGCGCGGGTGCTGGGCCCTCGGGCACAGGCTCAGCAGTTGCCGTGATGCAGGCTCGGTGGCTCCATGGCGCGTGGGGTCTTCCCGGATCAGGGATCAAACCCATGCCTCCTGCCTTGGCAGGTGGACGCCTTGCCACTGAGCCGCCAGGGAAGCCCCACGTCCGATGTCATCTCGTGTCCAGTGTCGCACTGCAACTGCCTTGCTTCCCTGCGCGCCGGGTTCCAGGGCCTCTCATGCCTCGGGGCCCTTTATGCACAGCCGCTCCTCTGCCCTTAGCTGACAGTCTGCCCTGGAGCTGGCCCCTCCCGGTTATCCTGTCACTTCACCTTATTTATCTTTTTCAAAGCCTTTAACAAGATCTGTTCATTGATAAGCATATTTTCTTGTTCATTGTCAGTTTCTCCTGCCAGAATGTCTATGAAGGCTTTGTCTTGTTCCAATTATATCTTCAGTGCCTAAATCAGAGCATAATGCAGAATCAACATTTAATATATATCTAATACCTGAATGATTAATTGTCAGATATTTAGTTTCAAACCTGGAAACTATGTGAAATGAACTGATAAAATGAATAAATTCCTGAAGACAGCAGCCTATTGTAGCCAGTAAGTGAAGATATGGAAATTCAGAATTACGTATCATAGAAGTAGCAAAACTAGAGACAGTGCCACTAGTAGGATTTGAAAGAACTGCTAAATCGCAAAACAGATTTTTTGCACTTCCCCTAAGTTCAAGACAAGAGGTTTTCAAAAGGCATTGGAGAATAATAGGAAAAAAAAAAAAATGATAGGGGAAAAAAAACCCTCTTGCTGCATAAGTAATGTAATTCCTCCAGGTGGTTTGGTATGCTAGGTTGTATTAAAATGAAAAAAAAATCTGTCTTCAAATCTAAGCTAACACACATAGTTTCTGTAGAAACAGATTAACTATGACAACACTAAGACCTTCAGTAGAGAATCAACATTGTTAAACGTAAAATCATTCTTAACTGTAGTTCACCTCACTTTCATTGCCCAGAGTATGAGGCCACTAACTTTTTGGATGAGACGAACATGTGGAAAGCATCTAGTAGAGCATCTTATCTATGGTTATAAAATATTTGATCAGAATGTAATACACATCTGTTGCCCTTAGTGGTAAACTGAGGCATAAGGTCTGTAGTATATATGATGGTCAAGCATCCCTCATATTTCTTAATCAGAATTAGCCTCAATGACACTGAAATATGACTTTATATTTCTATTTGGGTATGGACCCCATGTCTTTAATATGCAAAGGTGAATATTTTGAGGTTTATGTTTTCAAAAGGCAGCCCTATCTCAGATGCGAATATCCTTGGGAAAAGCCTCTAATTCCTGGGACTGAGTTGTGCCCACTTGGATCTCCTGGCACTAGACAGTCTCTTCTGTAATTAAGCTGTACTCTATCCATGAGGTTCAACTCCTTACTTTTTCCCTGAGATAAAAGACAAGCCTGAATGGGTCTCAAGTGAAGTCTGAGATTTGCCAATATCTCTGGCTTCCTATATTACAATTTATTTCAAGATTAAACTGAAAAGAGAGTTATTTCCAAAGGAGGGACTTGGTTTAAATTTAGTCCCCATTTCAGTCTGAAATAAGATGGGGCTGCTTGGAAACAATTTTCTTGAAAATGATTTACTGAATAGTAATAATTTAAAAAATCATATCTGACAGCCCACATGCTTAGGTCTCCAAGAGTAGCCTGTGTGTAGGTAGACTGCCAGCACAGTCTCACGTAATAAGAGAACATAATTAATTCCGCACCTTTCTGAGATGGGCAATGGCACCCCACCCCAGTACTCTTGCCTGGAGAATCCAATGGACGGAGGAGTCTGGTGGGCTGCAGTCCATGGGGTCGCTAACAGTGGGACAGACTGAGCGACTTCACTTTCACTTTTCTCTTTCATGCATTGGAGAAGGAAATGGCAACCCACTCCAGTATTCTTGCCTGGAGAATCCCAGGGATGGGGGAGCCTAGTGGGCTGCCGTCTATGGGGTCACACAGAGTCGGACACGACTGAAGTGACTTAGCTTAACAGCTGAGATCATTGTTCTCAGAAAACTGCACATTGAGGGACTCACATGGGATTTTACCATGTCAGTGTTTCCTGTCATCCCAGGCTGAACAAGAATCTTGCCGGTTGTGTATTTCCTCCCTTAGGGAGCAAAACCCTTCCTGGAAGTGTCTTGCGGTGAACTGCCCTACATTTTTATGATGCTTGCGACAGCGTCAGATATGCTGGGGAAAGCTCAGCACATAATGGTCTGGAAATTTTACATGCGTCCTGTGTATATTTTACATTCTAAAACACACAAGTATTTTCCAGTGAATTCAGAAGTTATGGCAAACTCTTTGTATTTAGTTGCATTGAGCAATATTAGCTGTATGCAACAAATTCTGATAAATTATCTTTTCATTTTTATTCTGTTAAAAGTATTTTCTAATTTTCCTTATTATGGCTTCTTAGATATACAATCGTGATTTAAAAGTGGAAATTTAATTTCCAAATACATGGAGTTTGGGGCTTTTTAAGTGTCTTTGATATTAATTTCTCATTTAAAGGCTTTCTTCTTTGCAATCACCCTCCATGTTTCCTCAGTCTTTTAACTTGATTGAGACCATCAATGGCTAAGTCTAAGATCTCTTTTGGTAAAGAGACTGCACTTCAAAATATGTGGGTTATTTTAAATTATCTTTTGATGTGGATTTCTAACATGATTTCACAGTGATAAGAGAACAGACTCTGCATGATTTCAATACCTTTGGACCATTAAATTTTTGCACCCTGTTTTATGGACAGAGGAGCCTTGTAGGCTACAGTCTATGGGGCCGCAAAGAGTCGGACACGACTGAGCGACTTCGCTTTCACTTCACTTTATGTCCCTGGATATGTTCCAGTATCTCCTGGTTTATAGTCTATGGGAACGTGAATAGAACTTGTACCCTGCTATTGTGTNGGTACTGTGGGATGCGGGAGCGTCCCCTGTGCAGACTCCTTGCCCTCGTCCTTATCTCTACTCTTAAACCCTTAGTTAGTTAGTTAGTTAGTTAGTTAAGTAGCTCAGTCGTGTCCGACTCTTTGCGACCCCGTGGACTGTAGCCCACCAGACTCCTCCGTCCATGGGATTCTCCAGGCAAGAACACTGGAGTGGGTTGCCATTTCCTTCTCCAGGGGGTCTTCCCGACCCAGGGATCGAACCCAGGTCTCCCACATTGCAGGCAGACGCTTTAACCTCTGAGCCACCGGGGAAGCCCCTTAAACCCTTACCAGCCTCTTTCCTCAAGTCTGTGGGAGAAACCCTTTCAATATGTAAACTGGATCATGTCATTCAGTTGCTTGAAGTATTTCAGTGGGCCCTCACAAACTGTTAGTAAAATCCAGACTTCCTACCATGACTTTCAAGATTCTCTGCCTTCCAACTCCTGCTTGTCTTTCAAACTCGTCTCCTGCACCTGATGTCCTCTTGTGTCCAGCATCACATCTGGTGCCTTTCACACTTTTTATTTGTCTCACTTCTGGCGGTGCTGGGTCTCTGTTGCTGTGCAGGCTTTTCCGTGGCATCACATCTGGTACCTTTCACACTTTTTACTTGTTTCACTTCTGGCGGTGCTGGGTCTCTGGTGCTGTGCAGGCTTTTCCGTGGCTGCGGCGAGTGGGGCTGCGCTCCAGTGGTGGACACGTTCTTGTGGTTGCTTCTTTTGTTGCAAAGCACAGACTAGGGTGCGCGGGTGCTGGGCCCTCGGGCACAGGCTCAGCAGTTGCCGTGATGCAGGCTCGGTGGCTCCATGGCGCGTGGGGTCTTCCCGGATCAGGGATCAAACCCATGCCTCCTGCCTTGGCAGGTGGACGCCTTGCCACTGAGCCGCCAGGGAAGCCCCACGTCCGATGTCATCTCGTGTCCAGTGTCGCACTGCAACTGCCTTGCTTCCCTGCGCGCCGGGTTCCAGGGCCTCTCATGCCTCGGGGCCCTTTATGCACAGCCGCTCCTCTGCCCTTAGCTGACCGTCTGCCCTGGAGCTGGCCCCTCCCGGTTATCCTGTCACTTCACCTTATTTATCTTTTTCAAAGCCTTTAACAAGATCTGTTCATTGATAAGCATATTTTCTTGTTCATTGTCAGTTTCTCCTGCCAGAATGTCTATGAAGGCTTTGTCTTGTTCCAATTATATCTTCAGTGCCTAAATCAGAGCATAATGCAGAATCAACATTTAATATATATCTAATACCTGAATGATTAATTGTCAGATATTTAGTTTCAAACCTGGAAACTATGTGAAATGAACTGATAAAATGAATAAATTCCTGAAGACAGCAGCCTATTGTAGCCAGTAAGTGAAGATATGGAAATTCAGAATTACGTATCATAGAAGTAGCAAAACTAGAGACAGTGCCACTAGTAGGATTTGAAAGAACTGCTAAATCGCAAAACAGATTTTTTGCACTTCCCCTAAGTTCAAGACAAGAGGTTTTCAAAAGGCATTGGAGAATAATAGGAAAAAAAAAAAAATGATAGGGGAAAAAAAACCCTCTTGCTGCATAAGTAATGTAATTCCTCCAGGTGGTTTGGTATGCTAGGTTGTATTAAAATGAAAAAAAAATCTGTCTTCAAATCTAAGCTAACACACATAGTTTCTGTAGAAACAGATTAACTATGACAACACTAAGACCTTCAGTAGAGAATCAACATTGTTAAACGTAAAATCATTCTTAACTGTAGTTCACCTCACTTTCATTGCCCAGAGTATGAGGCCACTAACTTTTTGGATGAGACGAACATGTGGAAAGCATCTAGTAGAGCATCTTATCTATGGTTATAAAATATTTGATCAGAATGTAATACACATCTGTTGCCCTTAGTGGTAAACTGAGGCATAAGGTCTGTAGTATATATGATGGTCAAGCATCCCTCATATTTCTTAATCAGAATTAGCCTCAATGACACTGAAATATGACTTTATATTTCTATTTGGGTATGGACCCCATGTCTTTAATATGCAAAGGTGAATATTTTGAGGTTTATGTTTTCAAAAGGCAGCCCTATCTCAGATGCGAATATCCTTGGGAAAAGCCTCTAATTCCTGGGACTGAGTTGTGCCCACTTGGATCTCCTGGCACTAGACAGTCTCTTCTGTAATTAAGCTGTACTCTATCCATGAGGTTCAACTCCTTACTTTTTCCCTGAGATAAAAGACAAGCCTGAATGGGTCTCAAGTGAAGTCTGAGATTTGCCAATATCTCTGGCTTCCTATATTACAATTTATTTCAAGATTAAACTGAAAAGAGAGTTATTTCCAAAGGAGGGACTTGGTTTAAATTTAGTCCCCATTTCAGTCTGAAATAAGATGGGGCTGCTTGGAAACAATTTTCTTGAAAATGATTTACTGAATAGTAATAATTTAAAAAATCATATCTGACAGCCCACATGCTTAGGTCTCCAAGAGTAGCCTGTGTGTAGGTAGACTGCCAGCACAGTCTCACGTAATAAGAGAACATAATTAATTCCGCACCTTTCTGAGATGGGCAATGGCACCCCACCCCAGTACTCTTGCCTGGAGAATCCAATGGACGGAGGAGTCTGGTGGGCTGCAGTCCATGGGGTCGCTAACAGTGGGACAGACTGAGCGACTTCACTTTCACTTTTCTCTTTCATGCATTGGAGAAGGAAATGGCAACCCACTCCAGTATTCTTGCCTGGAGAATCCCAGGGATGGGGGAGCCTAGTGGGCTGCCGTCTATGGGGTCACACAGAGTCGGACACGACTGAAGTGACTTAGCTTAACAGCTGAGATCATTGTTCTCAGAAAACTGCACATTGAGGGACTCACATGGGATTTTACCATGTCAGTGTTTCCTGTCATCCCAGGCTGAACAAGAATCTTGCCGGTTGTGTATTTCCTCCCTTAGGGAGCAAAACCCTTCCTGGAAGTGTCTTGCGGTGAACTGCCCTACATTTTTATGATGCTTGCGACAGCGTCAGATATGCTGGGGAAAGCTCAGCACATAATGGTCTGGAAATTTTACATGCGTCCTGTGTATATTTTACATTCTAAAACACACAAGTATTTTCCAGTGAATTCAGAAGTTATGGCAAACTCTTTGTATTTAGTTGCATTGAGCAATATTAGCTGTATGCAACAAATTCTGATAAATTATCTTTTCATTTTTATTCTGTTAAAAGTATTTTCTAATTTTCCTTATTATGGCTTCTTAGATATACAATCGTGATTTAAAAGTGGAAATTTAATTTCCAAATACATGGAGTTTGGGGCTTTTTAAGTGTCTTTGATATTAATTTCTCATTTAAAGGCTTTCTTCTTTGCAATCACCCTCCATGTTTCCTCAGTCTTTTAACTTGATTGAGACCATCAATGGCTAAGTCTAAGATCTCTTTTGGTAAAGAGACTGCACTTCAAAATATGTGGGTTATTTTAAATTATCTTTTGATGTGGATTTCTAACATGATTTCACAGTGATAAGAGAACAGACTCTGCATGATTTCAATACCTTTGGACCATTAAATTTTTGCACCCTGTTTTATGGACAGAGGAGCCTTGTAGGCTACAGTCTATGGGGCCGCAAAGAGTCGGACACGACTGAGCGACTTCGCTTTCACTTCACTTTATGTCCCTGGATATGTTCCAGTATCTCCTGGTTTATAGTCTATGGGAACGTGAATAGAACTTGTACCCTGCTATTGTGTGAAAATTGTATAAATCTTAATTATGTTGAATTGGTTCATAGTGCTTTTCAGGCCAACCACAGCCTTTTACTTTTCTGATTATTCATTCTATTAGTTTTTGACACTTTGATATTGAAACTCCAACTAAAAATCTTAATTTGTCTACTTAAAAAATAACTGTAACGTACAGTGGAACTATATGTAACTTTGTTCTTATTTTCCAAGTCTCCTATAAATGGGTTATCATACTTTCATAATGTCCAAAAGGAAAAAAGAAGGCGTGGCAAGCACAGCGCCTTGGAGGAAGGGACGGTGTCTCAGTCCGAGTCCTCGGGGCCCGGCACCGCTGTCCGGCTCGTGGCACTGCGTGAACACAGCTGCTGCTGAATTTCCTAGGTGTGGCGGCCCACCGCGCTTGCTCGGGCTGCCGCAAGGCCACCCGAGCGTCCTCTCCTCTCCTTAGCGGTTGCCGTGCTGACGGCTTCATGCCCTCTGCTGTGGTCAGCCTTGCATCTGTAGCACCCGACGGTTTTTGAGCCAATCATTCACAATATCTTATTTTATACGGAAAATGCACAGTGGGAATAAAAAGTCGATCTTAAGGAGGCTGGACTCCCCAGAATTCTACGTCTACCCTCCCCTCTAGCCCTGAAGCTCTGTTCCTTCTGCTTGGGCTCTAGCCTCAGAGAGATGATGGCTCTACAACCTCCAAAATCTGTATAGCAAAAGAAAGAGGTTAGCATCAGTTCAGTCAGGTCAGTTGCTAGTTGTATCCAACTCTTTGCAGCCCCATGGACTGCAGCACGCCAGGCTTCCCTGTCCATCACCAACTCCTGGAGCGTACTCAGATTCTTGTCCATTGAGTCGGTGATGCCATCCAACCATCTCACCCTCTGTTGTTCCCTGCTCCTCCTGCCTTCAACCTTTCCCAGCATTAGGGTCTTTTCCAATGAGTTGGCTCTTCACATCAGGTGGCCAAAGTATTGGAGTTTCAGCTTTACCATCAGTCCTTCCAATGAATATTTAGGACTGATTTCCTTTAGTATTGACTGGTTGGATCTGCTTGCAGTCCAAGGGACTCTCAAGAGTCTTCTCCAACACCACAGTTCAAAAGCATCAGTTCTTTGGTGCTCAGCTTTCTTTATAGTCCAACTCTCACATCCATACATGACTATTGGAAAAACCATAGCTTTGACTAGACGGATCTTTGTCAGCAAAGTAATGTCTCTACTTTTTAGTATGCTGTCAAGATTGGTCATAACTTTTCTTCCAAGGAGCAAGCATCTTTTAATTTCATGGCTGGAATCACCATCTGCAGTGATTTTGGAGCCCTCCAAAATAAAGTCTGTCACTGTTTCCACTGTTTCCCCATCTATTTCCCATGAAGTGATGGAACCAGATGCCATGATCTTCGTTTTTTGAATGTTGAGTTTTAGGCCACCTCTTTCGCTCTCCTCCTTCACTTTCATCAAGAGACTCTTTAGTTCTTCTTCACTTTCTGCCGTAAGGGTGGTGTCATCTGTATATCTGAGGTTATTGATATTTCCCCCAGCAATCTTGATTCCATCTTGCGCTTCATCCAGCCCAGCGTTTCTCATGATATACTCTGCTTAGAAGTTAAATAAGCAAGGTGACAATATACAGCCTTGACGTACTCCTTTCCCAAATTGGAACCAGTCTGTTGTTCCATGGTTAGTTCTAACTGTTGCCTCTTGACTTGCATACAGATTTCTCAGGAGGCAGGTCAGGCTGTCTGGTATTCTTATCTCTTGAAGAATTTTCCACAGTTTTTTGATCCACACAGTCAAAGGCTTTGGCATAGTCAGTAAAGAAATAGATGTTTTTCTGGGACTCTCTCACTTTTTCGATGGTCCAGCGGTTGTTGGCAATTTGATCTCTGGTTCCTCTGCCTTTTCTAAAACCAACTTGAACATCAGGAAGTTCACAGTTCAAGTACTGGCTTGGAGAATTTTGAGCATTATGTTGCTAGAGTGTGAGATGTTGAAGCCTGGCTTGGAGAATTTTAAGCATTATGTTGCTAGAGTGTGAGATGAATGCAACTGTGTGGTAGTTTGAGCATTCTTTGGCATTGCCCTTCTTTGGGATTGGAATGAAAACTGACTTTTTCCAGTCCTGTGGCCACTGCTGAGTTTCCAAATTTGCTGACATATTGAGTGTAACACTTTCACAGCATCATCTTTTAGGATTTGAAATAGCTCATCTGAAATTCCATCACCTCCACTAACGTTGTTCGTAGTGATGCTTCCTAAGGCCCACTTGACTTCACATTCCAGGATGTCTGGCTCTAGGTGAGTGATCACACCATCGTGGTTGTCTGGTTCATGAAGATCTTTTTTGTACAGTTCTTCTGTGTATTCTTGCCACCTCTTCTTAATATCTTCTGCTTCTGTTAGGTCCATATCATTTCTGTCCTTTATTTTGCCCATCTTTGCATGAAATGTTCCCTTGGTATCTCTAATTTTCTTGAAGAGATCTCTAGTCTTTCCCATTCTGTTGTTTTCCTCTATTTCTTTGCATTGATCACTGAGGAAGGCTTTCTTATCCCTCCTTGCTATTCTTTGGAACTCTGCATTCAAATGGGCATATGTTACCTTTTCTCCTTTGCCTTTAGCTTCTGTTTTATTCACAGCTAATTGTAAGGCCTCCTCAGACAACCATTTTGCCTTTTTGCATTTCTTTTTCTTGGGGATGGTCTTGATCACTGCCTCCTATACAATGTCATGAACTTTCATCCATAGTTCTTCAGGTACTCTGTCTATTTAAGAAAGTTAGCATCACACTTTCTTAAACTACAGACTGGTTTTTTTTTTGTTTTTTTTTTTTAATTGTAGGACAGAGTTAGTGTGGAGCATCGGCAAACAGGCTGTCCTGAGAAACTTGGTAAATTAGGGGGCAATTTAGAATGAGGACATCTACTGTAGGCAGTAGAAATCCAACTCAGGCATAAACAGCCATGTAACTTAGCCCCAGAACCAAGAAACAGAATATGTCCATTCCCCTGTAGATTTCCATCAGCCTCCCCACCACTGCTATCTGATTTCCATCAACATAGATTAGTTTTGCCAGTATTCTTGGGTCATAAAGATGAAACCGTTCAGCATACACCCTTTTGAATGTGGCTTCCGTCGGTTAACCTGATGTTTCTGAGATACCTCCATGTTATTGAGTATACCAGTTCTTTTTCGTTGCTAAATATTCCGTTATATCAGTATGTGATTTTAATATCTATTCTCTTGTTGATGGATTTGGGATTGGTCTCAGTTTGGGATTGTTACGAATAAGGCTGCTTTAAACATTCTTATCTATGACATTTTATGGACATATCCTTTCCTTTTTTCTTGGGTTAATATCTAGGAGTGAAACTGCTGGATCCTAGGGAAGTAATTCATCAAGCTATTCACTTAAGATGTGTGCATTTTGGTGTATGTTAATTATTTCTTTAAAACCTACTGCAAATGCAATACTCAGAAATGCAGTTTTAAAAGCAAACTAAATTGCTATTGGTTTAGTTAACTTGTTTAAATAAGGCACTAAATGAGCAGCAATTTGATTTTTCATTTCAATAAAGTTTGTAAATCAGTGGGAAAAAAACAATAAAGTGATCTGAGTTTCTGAAAAGTGAAACCAGTGTGAAAAACAACCTAAACTATAGAAAGCAAACCAATCAGCAAGACAGCAGAAGTCAAGTGCTAGGGGCTGCATGTGATGTCCCCCCAAATTCACAGGCTGAAACCTAACACTCAGTGTGATGGTATTAGGAGGTGGCAGCCTTGGAGTGATCGAATCGTGAGGATGGAGCTCTCCTGAGTGGGATTCATGCCCTTATGAAACAGACGCCGAGAACTGTCCCCCTGATCTGGCACGTGAGGGCCTGGTGAGGGACACCCATGTGTGAATCAGGACGTGGGCACTGCCAGATACGGAGTCTTCCAGCCCAGCCTCCACAACTGTGAGAAATGAATTTCCATTGATTTTGACTAAAAAAATAAAACCCCCAAAATTCCAGCTCAAGTAAAGCACTGAAGCAGATTTATTGTAAGGATTATAGTTTTCTGACAGAATCAAAATACACCAGACTTAGCTGCCGCTCTGTCTCCTCTGTAAAAGGGGAAGTTCTGGAGAAGGAAATGGCAGCCCTCTCCAGTATTCTTGCCTGGAAAATCTTGCCTGGTAGGCTCCTGTGTCCATGGGGTCCCAAAGAGTCGGACACGACTGAGCGACTTCACTTTCACTGTAACATGCACACCTAGATGTCGGGATTCTTGCAACCAGGCCCTCAAACTCCATATCGTATTCTATTTCCTCTCCATTTCTTCCTTTTCTCTTTCTCTCCATCCTTCTTTCCTTCAGGGGATTTGCCATCTTTCTTTCCTCCTCCAAATGGCAGTAAGTGTTGACAATAGCAGCTTCTCAATTCGAGGGGGCAATAGATTAAGCTAGACTCTTAGTTGATTCTAGATTCCTGAGGAAAGATGAAGTGATTCAGCTTATGTCAAGTGCCCATTCAGGTTTTATCAGTGGTGTGTGTGTGTGTGTGTGTGTGTGTGTGTGTGTGTGTGCATGTGTGTGGTAAGGGGAGGGGGTGGTCAAGGATACAGAGAGATTGCACTGTGGTAGAACCACAATGGTTTCCATGACAACACTGTGGGCTGAAGAGTTGAAATAAGAGACAAGATCCAGGAAAGGGGAGGGGGTGGTCAGAGGCAGTTAGACAAATGAAGCCAACTGTGGGTCATTATGTCACAGTGGGTTGTACAATCACATCTCAGCAACATTTTCTTAGAAACCGAATTCCATTTAGATACATATTAAAGAGAAAAGCACATAACAAAGAACACAGGAGAAGCTTTAAAACTCTCTGGATGGGCTCCTGCTTCATCTCCTCTGGATCCTCTCCTGTGTAGCCTTTTGTCAATCAGATAGCATGAGACACACTCTGGAAAGAGCTCAGCCACATTTCAGGGGCATCTGGGGATTTCAGCAGCATCTGGGGATTTCAGCTTGTGTTTGCAAGTTGAACAGTGAGCAGTTAGATTTTTAAGCTCCTTGTGGGGAGATGGGGGTTAACTGAGTTGGGGAAGTCAGGGGATGAAAAGGCCACCTGCCATCCCATAAACAAGACCAAGAAAAGCCAGGTCTTTCATTCTCTACCCCCCTGGTTACTTCCACCCGACAGGGAACAGCAGATGTCCAGCCTGAAATAAAAGGAATCAGATCTGCAAGTGTACACACACGCACACCAACACCCGCAGAACTCAACTTGCGTGCAGTCCTTTGAGAAAGAAAAACTATTGAGCTCCCTCCACCAGCAGGCCTCCACCCTGCCCTGCGAGGAGGGACTCAGGCCTCCACCCTGCCCTGCGAGGAGGGACTCAGGCCTCCACCCTGCCCTGCGAGGAGGGGCATTCTCAGTGCCTATTTAAGTCTGAGTCCAGAGCTTGCATCCTTCAACCTGCATATCCCCGATCTCTAGACTGGGGACAACAGAGGCCTGTCCTCCTGACAAAGGCTCTGTGAACTGAAGGTTATGCTGATCCTGCTGATGGATGGTATCATGGCTCTGATGAACCAAATCGTTTGCGAAGCACTTTATGGACATCAGCATTTTTATCCCCACAGCAGTCATGGAGATAGGTTGTTAAGTTCGTATACTAGACACGAAGACTAGTTAAGGATAAGATTAGCTCAGATGGTAAAGAATCCACCTGCAAAGCAGGAGACCCCAGTTCAATTCCTGGAGAAGGGATAGGCTACCCACTCTAGTATTCTTGGGCTTCTCTTGCAGCTTAGCTGGTAAAGAATCCACCTTCAATGCAGGAGACTTGGGTTCGATCCCTGGGTTGGGAAGATCCCCTGGAGAAGGGAAAGGCTACCCACTCTAGTATTCTGGCCTGGAGAATTCCAGGGACTGTATAGTCCATGGGCTCCTCAGCAAGTACACAAGGGAAATCAAGAACTACATTTTCAGTCCCCAATCACCTGACTCCAAATCCAGCTGAAACTTAGCGTCAGTTTATCCAGCAAAGCAAAGTTAGAAATTCCTGCCCTGTCCTCAGTTCTCCGAGCCCTGAACGCCAGCTGTACTGTAGGCTAATGGAGCATTGACAGGAAAGAGGTTTCCATGGGAAATGAGCTTCGCATGCCAAAAATATAAGTAAAAACTGAATCACAGAACTTTCCGATAATTCATCAAGCAGTAATGCTTTTGATTTGTGCACTTTTTTCTGTAGGTTATACTTTAATGAGGATTTTTGAAAAATGAATCATAAGAGTTCAACAAAGTTGTTAAGTAGAGAGCTCAATTGTATACATATAACTTCCTTGAGAGCAATAACTTCATTTTATTCATCTTTGAATCCTTTTCCTTGTGAAATTGGTTGCACAAAGTACGTGCTTGATGAATACTTATTGGAATTTTATTCATTCCTTTGTATATAGACACGTTTCCATATCCACAAAATAATAGAATGTTTGAACTGGAAGTCACCTAGTGTACCAGCTGATGAAACTCAGTTTTTCTTTAGATTACAAGTGGCTTAAAGAGGAAGGGGTCAGAAAATTTACTCACAGAACTAAAATTCCTCTCTTATAGACCAAAGTGTGTTAGAATATGCTCTTTGCACAAATAAGTTCACTCTGGGGTAAATCTCCCATCAACCACATGAAAACATGTGTTTCAAATATGCTTCCAAAGATTGCATCCAATGATCAAACTGTATCTGATCCAGTTTTAATTTCTCTTGTCAACTGAAATTTACTTAGCAGCACACCCACTGACATCAGGGCTTCCCGGGTGGCATTAGTGGTAAAGACCCCACCTGCCAATGCAGGGGGAAGAGACAGGAGTTCGGTCCCTGGGTCAGGAAGATCCCCTGGAGCAGGCCATGGCAACCCACTCCAGTACTCTTGCCTGGAGAATCCCATGACAGAATCCCATGGGGTTGCAAAGAGTCGCACACAACCGACGCGGCTTAGCTCACACACACGCTACTGACAAGAAAAGGATACTACTGTTTATTAGATATGTGTTTATGATCAGCGCAATTTGTTCACAATATCTCATTTAGTTTGCCATCTTTGCGTCACCCCTGAGAGTCTGGGTTTTGTCTCTGCTCTGCAGGTGGCGGAGCTGGGTGTCCAGGCAGCACGCTGCCTGAGATTACAAACCCAGTGAAAGGACCCAGCAGGGTAAAATGGAGTCAGACTCTGGTATTCAGAATCCCAGACTAGGATATTTGTCCACTGAAGCACTCTGCCACAAATCCGAACATATTTCTCCTAAAAGGAGCCGTTCCTGAAGTTCCAGTATGTTACAGCAGAAGCTATCCTCAAGTTCCAGAATAACTTTCACTTTAATCTTCTTAACCCTGATGCTATTACTTGTCATGTCTCATCAAAAGCTCAGTGCACCTTAATATTTCGGGGAAGACATGTCCTTAACAAGAACACAAGAAAGACGACAGCAGTATGCCTTCTGGCCGCTTGACTTGGGCTGTCTCCCGACGTCTGTGCTTTGAATTGCTCATGAACCCACCCATTTATTAAAGAGCCCTGTGGCCGCAGCCCAGCTCTGGGAGAATTTCTTCCCATTCAAGTAGCGTTTCAGTCTGCTATACACGTCATTGTTCTTTATTCTTCACTTGCTCCATGTTCGAGAGTAAACTTGCAAAATCCTTATTCCATCATCAATTCAAATGTACGAAATAGTACTCCAGTTTCCTTCCAGACTCAGTTTCATCCTTGTAAGTTGGAAGCCTTTTTATTAACTGAAATAAAAAATCTCTTTGGTATTAAATAGATCACATTTGTCAACAGATAACACGTTCTCAGTGTTCCTGCGTGTACGCACAGACTTGCACACATCCATGTAGTTTGGCAGCGGGACTGAGTGGAAGTTAAAGAAGCACTATCTTAGATATTTGAATTTGTTTATGATTATTTTTATTAGTTTTTGTTGGAGTATAATTCCTTTACAATATTGTGTTAGTTTCTGCTGTACAGCAAAGTGGATCAGTTGTATGTTTACATAAATCCCCTGAAATTTGTTCACATTTCTCCATCAGTCTGCAAATACTTTTCCTGTGGACACGTCAGGACTTCTTAAAAACATAATTTTACTCTGGCTTTGTTGTTGTTCAAGCATTCGGTCTCGCAGGACTTGTTGGAATAGCCCTGGATGTTTTATTGTGGTAAACATTTCACTGTTTGGGCTATCTGGTCTGTTCATGTTTCAAAGCTCATCCTTGAGTGGGTGTGGCATATCTTCACACTAATCCCTTGAATGCATTCCTCTCATCCCAAACCTAGAGTCAACTGTCAGGGCTTGGAGTCAGTGGGTGGTCTAGTTAAAGCTGTTGTAAATGAGCTGAGTTAGTGGAAATTAAATTAAGATTAAAAACAAATTACAGAATCCCAAGGTAAACATCTTTACAGTGCTTTCCCCCTGAAGTCCCCTAAAAGGATGAAGACAGGAGGAAGGCATATGGCAGACACAGCCTGCTTCCAACGCGGTGCAGAATGCACTCGGCAGGAAGGGCTGGCAGACTCCAGTTTCACTAGATTCGAGGCTCCCACAGGCTCCCTGCTCAAACCCAGAAATCTGCAACACCAGAAGAGCAGCAGCTTTGCCTAGTTAACCATAGCCAAAGAGTCAGAAATATGAAGCAAGCAAGATGCCAAGTTGGGGGGGAAATGGAAAGATCTTGAAATTATGAATTGAACAGCCAGCAGGCACTAATAATGACAACTAGAGGAGGGTGGAGGGGCCTAAGGAGAAGCATGTCTGTCAAATGAATTGGGACTTAAAGGAGTTGGTTTTCACGTCATTGAGGAAAATGATTGAGGAAAATTCCAAGATGAACATCTGCAAGATGCTAAGCTTTTAGTGATGTGGTAATCCCACTTACATTTTCCACCCTGAAGATTAAGCAGAGCATATGGTGACCGATCTGTGTCCCTGCATTCTGCCAGTTTTCAGAAATAGTCCCAAATCTGACTAGTGCTAACGAAGCATATTTATATTCTAGGTTATACAGTTTACATTTTTCCTTTGAGGTATTAGTCACCCATTTTTTTCTTTATGGTACAAAACATTAGCCTCATATATGGGAAAATACCCAAAATGCCAAACAGGCTTCTGTGAAAAAGAACAGTGGATGGTAGATCAGAGTCAGCACGCCTCCGAGTCATGCGCCAAGGGGTGAGTCGCTTTCCTCCAGCGCACCTCCAGCTCTTCACCTGGATCATCTCAAGAAATCGCGTCAGTTCAGTCAGGCTAAAGGCTGTAACAAAAACCTCCATATCTCCGTGGTCTGATACAGTCCATAAAATAAGATGTATGAGGCGTGTTTCATTCATATCACAAGGTACAGGTGGTGGGCGGGTGGTGGCTTAGCACAGGCTGACTCAGGGACCCAGGCTTCCTCTTCCTCCACTGTCCGTGAGGCCTCACCATCCTCTGGAGCTCACAGTCCTCCACTGGAGGCTTGGCACCTCACCCACCGATCTGTTGAGACCAAGAGAATGTAGAGGCTTTCTCTGCACCACCCAGGGGCCAGATCTAGAAACAGCCTAGATCTCTGCTCCCCTGCCCCTGGCACAGCCAGTCAGACGAGCGGGCCCAAGTGCCAGCAGTCTAGGACCCTCGTCAAGCTGTGCGCCTGAGAGGACACAGCTGGTGAGCGACCCACGCATCTGAGCCTCAGGACCTTCTACCGCTATTCCTCTGTTATTTTTAAATTCCAGTTTAAGAAAGCTTTCAAACGCTGAGAAGGGGTTTCAGCCAAACTAGACTTTTGCTTCGGTCCTCTGTTTGCTTTATTTCACTACAGCGCTTTTATTGCGCCTTTAAATCAGAATTTGTTCTTAGAAAAGACCGAATTGGCACACCTGACACTGCTTAGCATTTGAGGAAGATATGAAGAGTGGAAAGGGAAGGCAGCTTTCTGGTATGAAAGAGTGTCCAACATTCTAAGGAAGCCTGGCCTGTAAGAATATGAAGCTACCAAACCCACTGATAAATTGGAGGGTATTCTAACTGTTGACTGAAAAAAAAAAAAGCACAGTGTGAGAGCTGTGAATTAACTGTCATTTGGGGGAAAATGAGGACTATAGCCTGGGAGGCAGCATCTCAGATAGCCCTGAGAAACTGCTCCAAAGAGGCAGGGAGGGAAGGTCAGTGTGCATGTGATTTGGTGAAGGGGGAGTACATGCAATCAAGCACGTATTTTTCCAGAAGGTTTCTGCTGGTCTCGTGAGGCTTTTACTAGTCATAAGGATTAGTCATCACCAAGAAGGATTTCAGTGCTTTTCTAGATGCAAGGAGATGCAAGAACTAAGCTCATGAGATCTCCTGAAATTATCTAAGCATCTTCAGTCTGTTCTGCCGTTTTCCCAGAGCACAAAGTACCTCATTCCTAGTCTCCATCCAGAACACCTTTCAGAGGCTGTTGACGGCCAGCAGCTGTAGCAGCACGCGATTTGATTCTTGTAGCCGTGGGTGTGTATGTCTGTGCTTAGTCACTCAGTCGTGTCTGACTCTGTGACCCTGTGAGCCGTAGCCCACCAGGCTCTTCTGTGCTTGGGGTTCTCCAGGCAAGAAACTGAAGTGAGTTGCCGTTTCCTCCTCTAGGGCATCCTCCTGACCCAGGGATTGGACTCGTGTCTCCTGCACGGCAGGCAGACTCTCTACCCACTGAGCCTTCAGGGAAGCTCTGCAGTGGTAGATGGCAAGTGCCAGTTTGTAGGTGACATACTTTGAAGTATTTTTCTCAGTTTTTCTAAATAACTTACCACAGAGTCACTTTAATGAAACCTCCCCAAGTAAAAGCAAATAGTCCTTTAGGAATTGTGAGTGAATTAACAGAAAGGGAGGAGTAAGTCTCAAGAGCAATTATTTACAGCCAGTGCTGCGGAAAGTGACACCTCCTGACGGCTGAGTGGCTTCCTCTGTGAGGCTCCAGATGAGTTATTTTGGAAGCGTCTTTCTTCCCTAAATGTGGTGTGCCCTCACGGTCCAACTAAGGCCAGAATTGTTCCTTCAATTACCCAGCATTTCTCATTTCTTTCAACCCCCAGAAAAGCAACCTGACAATCACAGTTTGACACAGCAGATGGGAAAGAGGAAGGCCAGGACTGGTTTGCACAGATTTGTGTAAATAGTTGTGAAAGCATCATCCTTCCCATTGGCTCACTTGTGCATATTATGCAATCATCGAAATAATTGCCTTAAAACCTGGAAAAAAATGTGTTCTGAATAGCAGTCTGTGCATTTCCTTTCCATAACTAAAAGAATGGATTTGTATGGATCTGTAAGTAATGGAGTTAGATAGTTCTGTAAATTCAGACGTTCTGCCCATTCTGAATGGATCTGCCTTACTCACTGTTCACGTTTTTATGAAGAGGTTTCCTCAGTGGGTATCTCTGTGGTTTCCCCCAAAATGGAAATGGCCATTTTGTGACTAGGTTGCCATGTGGTTATGCTAAAAATAAATACGGCTCCCCTGGTGGCTCAGATGATAAAGAATCGCCTGCAATGCAGGAGACGCTGGTTCGATTTCTGGGTCAGGAAGATCCGCTGGAGAAGGGACAGGCTGCCCACTCCAGTATTCTTGGGCTTCCCTTGTGGCTCAGCTGGTAAAGAATCCACCTGCAATGCAGGAGACCTGGGTTCAGTCCCTGGGTTGGGAAGATCCCTGGAAAAGGGAACAGTTACCCACTCAGTATTCTGGCCTGGAGAGTTCCAGGGGCTGTATAGTCCATGGTGGCACAAGGAGTCGGACACAGCTGAGTGACTTTCACTAAAAGGAAGCATGCTTTGGGTGAGAACGTTATTAGAAAAGAGACAAAGAGAAGGAAATGGCATGTTTTTAAAATATGATCAGGTATATTTTATCAATGACAGTTTTTGACCTCTGGAACACCAGTGGGGAATCAAAATTGCGAAACAAGATAAATTTCTTTTTAAATTTCAGTGACTTGAATTCCACTGTGAACTCTTAGAAGGAGTTGCTTTCAGTCTATATGCAATTAGTCAATATACCTTCCTTATTTTGCTCCACACATCACCTTTGTAAAACAAAACCCTAACTTTTAAACTAACTTTATTAGAGTGACTTGATTTACAATTTGTGTTAGTTCCTGCTGCACAGCAAAGTGAATCAGTTATACACAGACATGTGTCCACTGTTTCTAGATTCTTTTCCCATACAGGTCATTGGAGAGTACTGAGTAGATGTCCCTATGTTAGTCAGCAGGTTCTATTAGTTATCTGTTTTGTATATAGTAGTTGTATATGCAGAGAAGGCGATGGCACCCCACTCCAGTGCTCTCGTCTGGAAAATCCCATGGGCAGAGGAGCCTGGTGGGCTGCAGTCCATGGGGTTGCTACGAGTCGGACACAACTGAGCGACTTCACTTTCACTTTTCACTTTCCTGCATTGGAGAAGGAAATGGCAGCCCACTCCAGTGTTCTTGCCTGGAGAATCCCAGGGACGTGGCAGCCGGGTGGGCTGCCGTCTACGGGGTCGCACAGGGTCAGACACGACTGAAGCGACGTAGCAGCAGCAGTATGTATATGTCAATCCCAACCTTCCAGTTTATGTCTCCTACCTCAGTCTTCTGGTTGCCATAAGTCTGCTTCCTGTGACTCTACTTCTGTTTTGTAAATGAGTTCATTTGTACCGTTTTTTAGATTCCACATATAAACTATGTCATATGATGCTTGTCTTTGCCTGACTTCCTTTACTCGGTATTGCAATCTCCAGGAGCATCTGTGTTGTGCAGATGGCATTATCCCGTTCATTTTAATGGCTGAGCGATAGTCCATTGAATGCGCACACCGCACTGCGTCCATTCTTTGTCCGTCTGTTGATGGACATTCGTGGTGTCTCTGTGTCTTGGCTATCGTGAACAGTGCTGCAGTGGGCATTGGAGTGCATGTGTCGTTTAGAACCATGGTTCTCTCTGGATGTACGCCTAGGAGTGGGATTACTGGATTATATGGAGACTCTACTGTTACATTTTTAAGGGCCCTCCATACTGTTCTCCATAATGGCTGCACCCGTTTACATCCCCTTCAACAGTGTAGGAGGAAACCCCTGACTTTAGAAGACTGGCCGCATATCTCCTAACTGTGAGACTTTTTTCCTCACCTAGAAGTTATTGAAAGTGAAAGCAAGAATCTCTCAGTCATGCCCGACTCTTTGCAACCCCATGGACTATACAGTCTATGGAATTCTCTAGGCCAGAACACTGGGGTAGGTAACCTTTCTCTTCTCCAGGAGATCTTCCCAACCCAGGGATCGAACCCAGGTCTCCCGCATTGAAGGCGGTTTCTTTACCAGCTGAGCCACCAGAGAAGCCCAAGAATACTGGAGGGGTAGTCTCTCCCTTCTTCAGGGGATCTTCCCGACCCAGGAGTCTAACCGGAGTCTCCTGCACTACAAGCAGATTCTTTACCAACTGAGCTATGAGGGAAGCCCTGTTATTGAGTATTTGCTACAAGTATGAATGCTGTGATGAATGATATTTGTCTTGCTTGAGTTTCAAAGGTTTATTTCATTAAAAATATGAACTCCAAACAAATGTGTGCATTTGGGCATGTAGAAGCTGCCTGTGACCCCAGTATCGTGGCCCTTCCTATATGGTGGTGGTTTAATCACTAAGTTGTATCAGACCCACGCAACCCCATGGACTGTAGCCTGCCTGGATCCTCTGTCCATGGGATTTTCCAGCCAAGACTACTGGAGTGGATTGCCATTTCCTTCTCCAGGGGATCTTCCCGACCCAGGGACTGAACCCCGTTCTGCCACATTGCAGGCAGGTGTTTTATTGACTGAGCTTCCATGACTTGCTAGATAGACCTCTTCTTATTTTCCATAGCTGATGAAACTATCTGAGCTACCATAGTCCAGATTTACAAAGTGCCCCATTTCCGTTTGCTGGCTCAAACACTGTCCTCAGCTTTTCAGTGTGTAATTGGCAGTGGGCTGCCTAGGTAGCAAAGCAGGCATTTCCTATTAACTTTAAAAGTGCCACCGAGAGTTGTGATGCAAAAATTCCTCACTCCAAATTGAGCATCTTTGTTCACCGACCTGGTTTGGAACCGAAGTACCCAGCATGTATCCTGAAAATCTTCCGAAACCAGCTATTGTGTTTCCTTACAATTGCATAGTAGCTGGTTTTACGGGCTAACCAGGAGCCATTGTACCCTAATCAGGAGCTGGTCACTGGGGGGCCTGGAATCTCAGCTCCACATAATGAGTTTAAACTGTGTAAATTCTTCTAGCATTGATTAGCCTGCTGAACTCCCAAATCATTGATTTGGTGCATACCTCCTTAAACCTGAAATCTTTAAAGACGTGTGTCATTGCTGAGAGATTTCCAGTTAGTTTTCTTCACACAACTGTGTGTATTTCCTTTCTTTTTCATTCTAGGATAAAATACATATCAAAAGAATCTTTTTTACATAAGCATTAAGGGATATCTTTTTTTTTTTTATTCCAAAGGTAATTAACATATTTGAATTCAAAGAAGTTAAAATTGTGCTCGACTTAATTTGTACATATTTCAGTGTCTTACTGACTATATTCATACTTATGGGCAATTTGAAAGTGCCTGATTTTACTTAAGTGAAGCAGATAAAGAGGTTAAGAGAAAAGAATAGAAAGTCAAGCTCTTACTTCTTATAAAGTGTTCCATCCAGTACTATACAAAGAAAAGTGTGTTTTTGCACATGGGATGACAGCTCTTCTACTAATATAGGAGAGCAATTTGGAGATATTTGTGTTTAAGTCTAGAAGCCTCCTTATTAAGAAATCTTTATATGTATACATTAGTTTTAAAGTTGGACAGACCCATCTGTTTAATGTTTAACTCTGCATCATCTAGATAATGATGCCCTATTTCTTATTACCTCAATTAAAAGTTTCTTCATAACCAATGTATCAATAATAATATATTACAACTTATTAACAGGAATTAGCTTTATGCCAGACACCATACCAAATACACCAGTGTGAGGACTTTTTCACCATAAATTCTAGGTGAGGATTCTTTGTGGATCATTAAGTTGCAGTGATAAGAAATGTACACATCCCATGCTTCGTCACTCAGTCATGTCTGATTCTTTGTGACCCCAGGGACTGTAGCCCACCAGGCTCCTCTGTCCATGGGATAACCCAGGCAAGAATACTGGAGTGGGTTACCATTCCCTTCTCTTTGAGGATCTTCCCAACCCGGGGGTCAGACCCTCGTATCTGGCATCTCCTGCATTGCAGGCACATTCTTTACCTCTGCGCCACTGAGAAGCCCAGCAGGTTTCCTGGAGATGGAAGAAAGGGGCCCCCTCTGGCAGGGATGCTGGACGTGATGGCTGGAAGGAAGCAGCAGTGAACGGGAGAGATGCAGGGAGGGGCTCAGTGAGGGAACTTGGTGAGCACCACTGTGATCGTGGAGGGAACAGACAAGGAGGGCCACTCGACAGAGGTCTCACTGCAGCTCATCACTGCATCGCCTCTAAGGATCTTGAACGATATGGACAAAAAGATCAGAATTATTTTTTAGTTACTTTTGGTTGCTGTACTACATCTCTCTTCAAGGTGACACTGTGTCAGATGTGGCCAGCTGGGCCTCCAAGGTTTGTTACCTTTACACAAACAGCTTTAGTTTTCATCATCCTTTTTGAGAGGAAGAAAGAGGTACAAAATGCATTTCTGTGAAGCCACTGAAATCTAGTGCATTATTTGTTATCTCAGCATTGCCGGTTCTATCACCTGCTTCCCAGGGATGAGTAGCTAATAAGTGACAGGACCGAGGTGATTCCAGATCTTGACTGCTTTGCTGTAGTACCTCCTAAATGGGTCCCGTTCCCCACACACAGGCCTTTCACCATAATTTATATCAGTGAAGAGTTTTTGTGGTGCTTCCTACACTGCAGGTTCAGGGAACAATTGCCTAGCTCTAGCCACCAGTAAGTGGCTGGATTCAAGGCTAAATCCAAGGCTGGATTACTTGACTTGTGCATCCTACACCAGAAGCAATAGTGGTTTCCCAGGGGAAGATACTGCTCTTCCCAATTTTAACAGTCTGTCTTGACCTCAAGGCTTTCGGTGAAATTAGGAAATGTCAAAATTACTAGTCTTTTCATTAAAATCTCATTTCTATTCCTAAGTTAGATAAAAAGCAAAGAACACATAATAAAAACTGTATTACCCACTTCGAGTTTCAGACCAGCCTCAAATATCTCTTTAGATTAGATGGTGGGGAGCACTCAGATGGGTTGAGCTGAAAATGAGTGCCCCCACATTCAAAGCCTCCTCCTTCTCTGGAGGTTTCTAATCCCTTGTATCTGCCTCCCACCACCGGTGTCGCTCACTGCTTGTGAGCATCTCCACTCAGCCTGCAAGAGAAAGCAGCAGATCAAAAGTGAGACTGTTGGTTTGACAGTTATTTATGGCTTTGTTAGAGTGGACTTTTTAACTATGTGAACTACAGGGCTGTTTGTGAGTATCCTTCATTCATTTTTTATTTATCCCAAACAATCAGCAGTGCTGGCTAACATTGCTCTTCAGTAAAGGAGACAACCGCTGTGGTAACCCCCTTTTCTGAATGGGGGCATATGCTCCTTCCACCTACCCTGTGACTTGATCAATGTGGCATTAGTAACAAACAATATCACAAGTCAGTTGAAGAGAGAGCCTGGTAGTTTGCATCTTATTTCCCCATTAAGCAGTTAACTGCTTTGGGGCTTCTGAGAGTCCGTAGTTGAGATGACATTTGCAGACCGCACAGGGACCTATCTGTCCTGCCTGCAGGGCAGGCAGACAATGGGGTGGATTTCCTGCCTCCCTTGGGCCACCATTTGGAGCGCTGGGTCTGGGTGGTGCGTCCCCAGCAGGTGCTTCCGTCCTGCCCCGTCATGGTCAGTTTCTCCGTGGCATGCCCCCTTGAGAAGCGCTGGAGGGGAGAAGTCACTGATAACGCCTCATCATGCATGTCCCTTCTGGTGGTGCCCTGTAGTGCCAGGAGCCAGGGTGAGGAACTCCGCCCGTGGCCAAGGTCATGAGGAAGGAGGCTCGGCATACGCAAAGGCGGGATCAAGCCTCAGGAGACCCCCTGTTGCCGAGCATCTACCCCCAAAAACCAGTCTGCCTGCTTTACTGTGTTATGCTTTCCACCTACTCTTCTGACATTAACAGCGGGCTGTCCCGCCACCACCTTTTTCTGGAAAAAGTTAATTTAGAGCTTTTAGATAATAAATCTCCTGGGCATAATATGAGTGTTTCAATCCAAAAACCCCTCTGATGGCTTTCTAGCCTGCCTACAGGACTCTTAGAGCTGCGCATGTGATTGTTTGCAGCCTCCCACCAGCCAGAGGCACAGGAAGCTTAAAATATCCTAGGAATGTAGGGGCTTCCGAGGAATCAAAATCATTTAGAATAGGACTGATTAAGGGCTTCATTTGTTGAGCCAATACTTGCTGCCAAGTTTTCATACCTTTTATTTGTAGACATAGGTGGCATGTAGAGAAAACAGGTAGTAGCCCTGGTATTAGCAACATTAGATCTTTAAGTACTTTCTTTGTTATAACCCACTGCACCTTTTTCCTATAGGAATGTAACTTTATTTAGTACTTTGAGGGTGATGCAAATTAAGAAAAAACACTTCAAGGGAAAAAGAGTTTTCTGGTTGATAGACATTTATCTAGGAAGAGAGCCATAAAAATGTTAACAGGCCTCTTGGCCAGAAGATAATGTAAACCACCCGAGACCTTTTGCATATGGGACGGTATGCAAAAAGAAAGCCTGATCTCAATGAGGGTCAGGACTGCTGCCCCTGCATAACTCTGCATATTCCATTATTTCTTTATGTACAGCTTGGGGTATATAAGCTGCCTTTGAAAATAAAGTTGTGCGTCTTGGGTCTGGCACCGATGCTTGGCTCCCCCATGTCATTCTTTTCTCCCTTTTCTGGCTGAATTCTCATCTGGAGCGTGGAGGCTCACCATGTCTACTTACTTGCCCTGGCTTCTAAGACCCCCGCGAGAGGGAGCCCAAGGCAGGGCACCCTCTGCTATTCAAGCAGGTGCCAGTGGCCTACATAGATGGTGCAAGTTCCTTGTCTTGGAACTTTATTGGTTTTCCATGTAAACCAAATTATTCAGCCTCTTTTCTCCACTAAATTTTCCTACTACATTATTTCTTTCTAATCTCCCTCCATATCTTTAATTAACCAATTAATTCCTCAGACGCTGATTCCATCCCTGCTTCAAATTCCCTGGATCCACTGGGGCTGGACCCCAACACTGTAGCTCCTATGAAAGGCAGGGCCCCACACCTTACCATCACATTGTCAGAGCAAAACAGGATTTTAGTGGATGCAGGGGAGAGAGATGAAAGAAATTAGAGAGCTCCCTTCCCAACCACAAGAATTCACAAAAATCCTAACATGAGGAAGATTTGCTATTAGAAAATTTTAGAACTTAAGAAAAAACATGAGTTGAATGGCCAAGATCAGTCGTGAACCTATGAAAGCCCTTGTTAAAGTGTCTTCATTCAATAAAAGAGACAGCCTTAAGGGGTGCAATGGCGCATGCAGCATCTACAGTTACTATTAATCGTAGTATATTTGATTTCTGTTTGCAATTCAGTTCTCAATAGTAGAACTTGGGGCCTTTTTAACATAGTTTAAAAAATTGTGAATTTGTTTTGCCTTTTTTTTGTAGTGAATCTTCTGAGGACTAAGAGGCCGTTTTTCCCCTCTGGTCCTCCATGAGAGTGAGCAGTATTTTTGCAGCATAACAGTGCAGGCTCCCAGCTACCCCTGTACTCACAGATTACCCTGTGACTTACTCTGTGTGCTTCCAGATTACTCACAGAGTAATTTAGGTGGTTAGGACTGGGGAAAAAGAGAAGACTCTTTGAAAACCTATATACCAAAGCTGAGAAAGTTTCTTACACAGTCTTCAAGGTTATGAAGCCTTACTTCTTTTTTAAATTTACTTTTATTGGAGTATAGTTGTTTTATGGTGTTGTTAGCTTCCATGTACAGAAAAGTGAATCAGTTATACATAAATATGTATTGACTCTTTCCTTAGTTCCTTTTCACATATAGGTCATTACAAAGTATTGAGTTCCCTGTGCTGTACAATAAGTATTTATTAGTTATTTGTTATATACATCAGTTCAGTTCAGTCACTCAGTCGTGTCCGACTCTTTGTGACTCCCATGAATCACAGCACACCAGGCCTCCCTGTCCATCACCAACTCCCAGAGTTCTCTCAGACTCACATCCATCGAGTCGGTGACACCATCCCGCCACCTCCTCCTCAGTCACAATCTCACTTATATGTGGAATCAAGAAAGGGGGCATGCACGAGCCTTCCTCCCGTCTAAAGCCTTGCATGAGGCCAGCGCTCAGTCCTTCTGCCCTTACTGCGCTTCCTCCATCCTCATGGACTGAAGGGCACAGCCCAAGGATGGGAGCCTTCTTGAGCTCGCTCACAGCTTCACGGCAACAGCTTCGTTTCCTTCTCTTGAATCTGACTTACTTCCCTTTTGTCTTCCCAACCTCTATCACCTGGTCTTTTTTCCCCCTAATTACCCCACTAGAGAGCACCAACATTTCCTCTCATTGTCTAAAAGGTGTGAAAGCTCCATGTGGGAATGACTCAACATTGGATAGCTGCCTTCCTCAAAACTTTCAAAACTGTTGAATCTATTAGTTCAGAACAAGAGAATGGGATCAATACACATTTTTCATCCAAAGGTCATAGCTGTGTTTCTCTCCTCCACTCCCACTGGGGAAAGAATGTCTAGAATTCAACCAGTTTCCTAACAGATCTGTGACTTCAAGGGTTAACAAGACACTTGGATAATTTAGCATCATGAGTTTTGGGGGACTCTACTTTGTGACAACCATCAAACGGATTAAATTCTGAGGTACCTCAGACACTTGGTCTTTCAGCCCGAGAAACAGCATTAGCTGCTGGAGCGGGTACCTGAGAAAACTCCTGGTTCTGTGGAAGGTCACTAAGAATCCAGAGGCATGGCTTCTGGTGGAAAAGTTCTCCCGCTAACTTGTTGCACGAATTGGGCAAGTGTTCTCACGTTTCTGGACCACTGTTTCCTCACCTCTATTTAGGGAGTTGGACTAACTCATTGGTTTCAAACCTGACCTGGAGATCTGGGCCCCACACCCACCCACCACCAACCAAAAGAGACTGGTTGAAGTCTCTGTGACCTGATTTTTTTAAGGAACCCTCCTCAAAGCATCCTATCATCTGACACATGTACAGACCATTGTAGCTGAGACTGTAGGGTCACTTCTAGCTTTAAAATGCTGCATAGTAGTCGCTCAGTCATGTCTAACTCCTTGCCAGCCCCATGGACTATAGCCTGCTAGGCTCCTTTGTCCATAGAATTCACCAGGCAAGAACACTGGAGTGGGTTGTCATTTCCTTCTCCAAGTTAAAATACTGAGTTTCCATTAAACTGGTATTCTCTACACTAGTGGTAATCTGAATTAGCATGAAGCACTGATATTAGTCAGGGCTTCCCTCATAGCTCAGTTGGTAAAGAATCTGCCTGCCATGCAGGAGACCCCAGTTTGATTCCTGAGTCAGGAAGATCCACTGGAGAAGGGATAGGCTACCCGCTCCAGTCTTCTTGGGCTTCCCTTGTGGCTCAGCTGCAATGCAGGAGACCTGGGTTCGATCCCTGGGTTAGGAAGATCCCATGGAGAAGGGAAAGACTACCCATTCCAGTATTCTGGCCTGGAGAATCCCATGGGCTACAGCCCATGGGGTCCCAGAGGATCGAACATGACTGAGCGACTTTCACTTTCACTTTCATTGATATTAGACAACAGAATGAATATATCAGAGCATTCTTTTTAAAATACACGTGATTAATAATATATGTGAATGAAATGATTTATTCAGAGAGCCTAGCACAGTAGTGCTGGCTATATAATGAGCACTGACCTCATAGGATGTGCAGTGAAAGTAAGTGTGATATCGTGGCTGAGCACCATCTGCTGGAGCACTGCTGACAGTGAATATTGGATGGACTGGTAGCTGGCAGGATGGTAACAGGGCTCCCTGGTAGCGCTAGTGGCAAAGAACCTGCCGGCCAAGGCAGGAGACATAAGAGACGTGTGTTTGATCCCTGGGTTAGGAAGATCCCTGGAGAAGGAAGTGGAAACCCATGCCAGCATTCTTCCTGGAGAATCCTATGGACACAGAAGCCTGGCAGGCTATAGGGTCTATCGGTCTATAGGGTCGCAGAGTCAGACACGACTGAAGCAACTTAGCATGCGTGCACACCCAGGATGATAATAACAGTGACATTTGTTATAAGATCTCACTACTCAAAGTGTGTCCCAGGGGCGAGCAGCATCAGTATTATCTGGGCACTCATCAGAAGGCCAAGTCTCAGGCTCCGCCCCAGACCTCCTGAGGCAGAAGCTTGCCGAGGTCCAGCCCCGGTGGATCCAGGGAATTCGAAGCGGGGACAGAGCTGGCGATTAAAGGTAGATTAGTTAGAGATTTAAAGAGAGATTAGGGAAGAATAATGTAGTGAAAAAATAGAGGAGCAAAGAGGCTGATATTCCTTGGTTTACACGGAAAGCTAATAAAGTCTCAAGACAAGAAACCTGCACCGTCTACGTAGGCCACAGGCGCCCGCTTGAATAGTGGTGAGTGCCCCGCCTTGGGCTCCCTCTCGCATGGGTCTTAGAAGCCCGGGCAAATAAGTAGACACGGTGAGCCTCTGTGTTCCAAGGGATCAGCCTGAAAGAGAGAGGGAGGGAGAGGGAGAGAGAGAGAGTCAACACGGGGGAGGCCAAGCTTGTGCAAAAAACCGATAACTTTATTTCAAAAGGTGCTTCTATACCCTAAGTTTTACATAATGGGAGATACAGAGTCACGCAGGGGCAGCAGTCCTGACCTTCATCGATTCCAGGCTTGCTCTCTGCATATCTTTCCGGATACAAAAGGTCTCAGGTGATTTACATTATCTTCTTGCCAAGAGGCCTGTTAACACTTTATGGCTCTCTTCCTTAATGAATGTTAATCTCATTTTCCCTGAAGTGTTTTTCTTTAATCTGCGTCACCTTCAAAGCACTAAAGTTACATCCCTGTAGAACAAAGGTGCAGTGTGTTATAACAAAGAAAGTACTTAACTCAAAGATCTATGTTGCTCCTTGTTTTTTCTATATACCAACTATATTAATTAATGTACTCTTGGGTACACAACAAATAAAGGATATGGAAACTTGCCAGCAAGTACCGGCTCCACAAGGAAACCTTTAATCAGTTTTATTCTAATGATTTTTCCTAGATTTTTTTTAAGCTTTCTGTGCCTCTCGTGGTTGGGAGGCTGTAAACAATTCACATGAGCAGTTGTAAAAATCCAGACAGACCTGTCAGGCAAGTTAGAAAGCTATCAGAGGGGTTTGAGCTGAGACATTCCTTTTACGCCCAGGAGACTTATTAACTAGAGCTCTAAGTTAATTTTCTTTAGAGAAAGGTGGTCGGGGATAGCCCCCCTGTAATGTTAGAAGAGTAGGTGGAAAGCATGACACAGTAAAGCAGGCAGACCCTGGTTTTGGGGGTAGATGCTTGAGAAAATCCAGGGGGACCCCTGAGGCCTGATCCCGCCTTTGCGATGTCAGGCCCCTTTCCTCATGACCTTTGCCACGGGCGGGATTCCCCATGCTGGCTCCCGGCATCAGCTGCATTTTAAGGAGATCTCTAGGTGATTTGTGTGCACACAGAAGTTCCAGAAGCACTGATAGAGAAAAAGTCTTGGGTGCAGCAACTCCAGGGAACTCATACGAGTAGTAAACCATGGGGGTTGGGAGTCACACTCAAATCAGAAGATGCCAAGGCCGATGCCTTTCTCTTATTCCCTAGAGAGTGTCTCTGACCTGGAGATGCTGGACTTCCTGAATCCCCCTAGCATGCTCTGTCTCTCATCCAAACTGTAACTGAAAAGCTTTTTTAAAAACACAGTATTACGTTTACCAGAGTAGCAATAGCACTGTAGTTTTGCTTTATTTTTCACATTTTTAACTATTCAGCTGTTTTATTTGTCACCACTTAGGGAGTTATTGCAAAACTTATGTCTACAATGCTACTGATTAATGCATATTTAGGCAACTAAACAGATGTAGAGTGGGTTGACTGCTTTGATAAAATTAAACATTGATGAAACATATATTTGCAAAGCAATAATGATGCTGGCATTTGTGTAAATAATAACAGATCTAGCTCCCTAATCATCTACAAAACACAGGGAGGAGATGACAGAATTACCACATACGTCTCACTTACTAGGCAGATCATTTTCGAGTGTGTGTTTTTTTCCATGTGAATAAAGTTATGTTAATTCATAGCATCTATTACCACTTTAAAATGAGAGAAATATATTTGAGCATAAAACAATGAGACCCAAAGCATATTTCAAAAATATGTTATAATTTCCAGAGCTTCTTTGTACTTCATGGGGGGTACCTGTTTTCTAATGTATTCCTCCACAGTAAGGTAGTTTGATTTTATGCAAGATGTGTTTTGAGCTTAACTGAATCTATGTTACACATTTGTGTTTCACATTTTAACATCTCTGAAATTGGGATCTGTCATAATTGATGGCATGTCACAATTCAATTGACAGCATTTTAAAAAATTTTTTACAATCAATAGTATCTTAAAGTCAATTAAATTGGAAATTAGGATCTGTAGTGAGCTTAATCCTAGTCCGTGTGCTACGTCACTTCAGTCGTGTTTGCAACCCTAGGGACTGTAGCCTCGAGCCAGGGTTCTCTGTCCATGGGATTCTCCAGGCAAGACTACGGGAGTGGTCCACACGGGATTCTCCAGGCAAGCCTACGGGAGTGGTCCACAGAGTACAGCAGATGGAGCATAACGGACTTGTTACAGCCACCTGTGCTTAAGTGAGGAGGGCAAGAGAATAGAGAGAGAGAAATGACATTAAATAGGAAACGGTTCCACGGATTTCTATTTTCACAAGAACCAAAGAGGAGAATCAAAGAAGACAAGATAATTTGGCAAAAGGGCAAGAAAGAGCAATAAGGGAGGGGGGCAAAGCAGCAGCCAGCTGGCAAACGCAGCCAGTGGGTCACCGCTGTGGCCACGGTTTCCTTGAGCGCTGCATCCCACACCAGCCAGGCAATTGGCTGCTCCCTTTTCCGGGCTCAGGAGGTGCTCCCAGCATCTTTCAGGGGGTGTTTTCTCTCTGCTGGCCCACACAGGTGGGCCAATCACCCCATCACCTCTGAGCTTGTATCTCTTCCCTGCCTCCTGTGTTTTATCCAGGCCCACACCACCCATGTTACCATCCAGGGTCCTTGGCTTCCTTAATCAATAGAAATTGACAAAAGGCCAGACAAGAAATTCAGGCAAGTCCTTATCGGGGCCCCTGCTGTGCAGAGAGAGCCAAGAACAGACAACAGGTCCCCTTGCTTGCTCACTCCCCAAGGTGGGGGCAAGTGGTCCTTATGTGGAGTAGGGGCAGGCTGTGCGCAGGGCTTGAGCCCAAGGCAGCTTAGATGATCCGCCCGCCCGTAGTGGTGCTGGGTGCAGGGGGCAGGCACAAGACCCTGCTTTCTCTCCTGACCCTGGCTTTTGCTCCTGGCTCTTCAGAAGTGGCAGTTGGTTTTTTTGTTTTGTTTTGTTTTGTTTGGCCTTTTTTTAATCTTGCTGTCGACAATTAGCCCCAGCTACACATTTATTTTTAGTCCCTTGTAGTTTCGTTCTTTTCTGTTGCCTGAGGAAGGTGTGTCCAGATGCTAGCACAGCTGCAGAGGGTCCCGGGGCACAGGCTCGTCTCCCCAGGTGTGAACGATTTTACAACTTCTGTTTGTTTGTTCTTTCAGGTGATATCAAGATTATCAAACAAATCGACAGTCTCACAGGTATGGCTTTTTGCCAAAGAGCAAAATATTTATCTAAAATTTGTGGGATTTCCAACAAATCTGTTTCCCCCTTGAAGGTTTTATGTATTCACCTTTTGCTATTGCTAAGTCACTTCAGACATGTCCGACCCTGTGCGACCCCATAGATGGCAGCCCACTAGGCTCCTCTGTCCCTGGGATTCTGCAGGCAAGAACACTGGAGTGGGTTGCCATTTCCTTCTCCAATGCATGAAAGAGAAAAGTGAAAGTGAAGTCACTCAGTCGTGTTTGACTTCCCCTAAAACACTTCCCAGTGAGAGATGTGGTAACTGACTTTCCTGCGTTTGGGAACAGAAAGATGGAAACTCATAAATCTGTTTACGTGCCTTATTGGTATTGTTAAAAAGTAGTTTGTCACCAAAACCTGCCCAAAATATCAAAGTCCTGAAGTGTTCATCCTAGTAGAATTGAGCTTGTAGGTCAGTCTCAACTTTTCAGAACGCTCCAATTTCATGGAAAACTTCCCCCAAACAGTGGCTTGTCAGATTTATAACTTAGACTTTTATTGCCAATCATCCTGTGCCCGGGCCCTGTGCTGCTGCTGCTGCTAAGCTGCTTCAGTCGTGTCCGACTCTTAGCGACCCCAGAGACGTCAGCCCACCAGGCTCCCCTGTCCCTGGGATTCTCCAGGCAAGAGCACTGGAGTATGTTGCCATTTCCTTCTCCAGTGCATGAAAGTGAAAAGTGAAAGTGAAGTCGCTCAGTCATGTCTGACTCTGTGCAACCCCATGGACGTCAGCCCCCCAGGCTCCCCCCATCCCTGGGATTCTCCAGGCGAGAGCACTGGAATATGTTGCCATTTCCTTCTCCAGTGCATGAAAGTGAAAATTGAAAGTGAAGTCGCTCAGTCATGTCTGACTCTGTGCAACCCCATGGACGTCAGCCCCCCAGGCTCCCCTGTCCCTGGGGTTCTCCATGCGAGAGCACTGGAGTGGGGTGCCATCGTCTTCTCCCTGTAAATGGCTCCGTTTCTTGCCTTGTTCTCCTCGTGAAACAGAGCCCCCCAACTTTCACAGACACACTCAGAGGCACACAGATAAATCCAGCTGCATGACACACATTACAGAGATGTCAACCTGGACTGAAGATGGTTGGAGGTGGGGGGCAGACTGAGCTACTACGGAGGAATGGTTTAAGCTCCTGGAGCATCTCAGAGCTGTCGGCCACGTTTCTCTCTGGCGCTAATTGTCTTTCCTCTCCCTTCTCTACAAAATCCCTCCTCAAAACTAGGAAAACTGTCCTACATGTAAACTCTCCTCAACAGGCATCCCTTCCTCATTACTGGACCGCTTTCCTGCCAGCCCTTACCCTATATTCTCTTTCTTGTCAAGAGAAATTTAGCCTTCTTTTGGATTTTCCAATCTGAACTCTTCACCCCTCCACAGCATTCTAAAAATGAACATCCCTTCCAAGAATACACCACCCTTAACTTTCAAAAAAAATCTGTATTTTCTGTTCATTTGCAGTATCAAAGCCACTAGAATAACAGGGGTTTTAAGAAAATACATATTTATTTGTCTCTCATGGATTAGGCCAAAGGTGGGCAATATGACAGTGTCAATCGGGTCTAGAGATTTCCTTCTTGCTGCATGATCCTTAATGCATGCCTTCCTTCTTTAAGATCTCCTCATTCTCTCAGATGGCTGCTCCAGACTAGAAACTAAATAAATGTAAAGGAGCAAGATAGGAGCTCCCCTTCTTCTAGGAGCCTTCCTAAAAAGTCCTTATAACTGGCCCACTTATACACTATCTTCCCAGAATTTGGCCTCATGCCTGAACCATGTGGCAAGGGAATGTGGAAAAAGTGATCTTTGGGCAAGGTGCATAGCTAAGAGTTATTTAAGAAATATGGTGAGATTATGTAAAATATCCCAATACTATCTGTAGGACCTGCCCAAATGTAATTTTTTTTTCCATTTTCTTCATGATCATCCTCATCATCACAAGGACAAGCATTTAATTAAGCACATGCACTGGAGAAGGAAGTGGCAACCCACTCCAGTACTCTGGCCTGGAAGACCCCACGGACAGAGGAGCTGGTGGGCTACAGCCCATGGGGTCGCAGAGTCAGACACGACTCAGGGCTACAGCCACAAGTCAGCAACAGAGCACAGCAGGGCAAAATGCACATCACTGAGGGCTTGACTTCCTTTACCTAATGTCTACCTTCCCTTCACACTATTGCCAGTTTGCAGATGAGGAAGCCACATTACCTGAGCACGGCTGTGCCTAGTAAGTAGGACTTTGAGGACCGTGTGAGCAAAATGCATGCGTCCAGCCACTGGGCTTTATTCGGCTTTCCTTTTAGTCAAGACAGGCTTGACTGACTCGCTCCTGAGTTTGAAGTGACTATCCCAGCAAAATGTCATGAGCTCACTTAGAGATTCCTTTGACTGTGGGAATTGCTCCATGGGGGCTTTCGTGAGAAAGATGAGAGGGAAATGAAGAAACAAGTCAAAGAGAAGGGCAAGAAAGATCTGTGGTTAAATTTTGTGGCCGTGTACACACAGGTGAGCCCAGCGGCACAAGAGAGAGGGTGTTTCTATACGGATGGCCCAAGAAAGTAACGGGCGCTCCTCCGGCACAGAAGCTGCTTGTGGGGCTGGTGCTTAATAATTCAATAAATTTGGGTACTGTCTGCAGTGATGGTCCAGGAATTAATTCTTGCTATAAATTGCATTGGCTGCCCCAATCACAAGAGGTAGTATCTAAACAACTGGTCCAACGTGCCAAATCTCCATGACAAAATGGAAGTATGACAATTTAATGACCTTGTAGAAGTACACGCATCTTATAGGTTATTAGTCAGAAGGTTCTCTTAGAGCCAAGAGAAACAAAAGCATGATTAAATTGCCAGTGCGGATGTAAATAGGAGTCTGATTAGAGAATATACTCATGGATTTTGATAAGTTTCCTCTGTCCTGTCTTTAGCGGGATGACCTCACTGTTCTTTTCCACAATACTAGTGTGCAAATGTTCCTCTGCAATTCCACATCAGTCCACCTTTTGTTAAAAGCCCAGAATTTTAAAATGCTGTGGGGGAAAAACAAAATAAGGGCAAAAGCATGACTAGTGAATAAAGGGGCTTCCCTCATAGCTCAGATGCTAAAGAATCTGCTTGCAATGCGGTAGACGTGGGTTTGATCCCTGGGTCAGGATGATCCCCTGGAGAAGAAAATTGCAACCCACTCCAGTCTTCTTCTTGCCTGGAGAATTCCATGGACAGAGGAGCCTGGCGGGCTACAGTCCATGGGGTCTCACAGAGTTGGACAAGAC
>SJYX01023236.1:87753-111569 GCA_006410675.1 Oreotragus oreotragus
ACACACACACACACACACACACACACACACACGTGTGTGTGTAACTATTACAGTGAAAGTCACACACCAGTGAACCAGGTGTTTATTAAGGTGAAGTAATAGCCAGGACAGCTCATGACATTTGATGAGTGCTCCTAGATGCTTACTGTTCATTTTAGTTTTATTAGAAATTGTTGATAAGAAAATTTAAAAGATACTGAGGCACAGGACAATGAACAGACCTTTTAGAGCAGAGAAGCCATGTCTGGGGCAGAATAAGAAGCGCAGACTCCTCCAGCAGCGCTGCTGAGGGCCACCAGCTTAGCCTTTGCAGCCTGGTCTGCCTGCCCCTTCATCATCACCTCCTCTGTTCTTGCGCGTGCTCTCCCTGGCTCCTTCTAAGCCTGTGAGGCTGAATGGCCCCAGGCAAGGGCTCTACGTAGGATTTGGCAAGACCAGCTCCGCCCTTTCCCAAGGCCCTTCACAGGGAGCAGATCACAGCGTTTGCTGTATTTCCCACCACCTGACTTGTGGGAACCAGGAGAACCGAGGAAACTCCTCATCTTCTCCCACCTAGGACACAAAACAGGAAAAGCTTTCTTCTCCATGGTAATGTAATTTTGCTGGTTGATTTCCACAGGAAGTTCCACTGAGGACCCTGTAGCTTAAAACATCAAGGCCCAATTATGCTAAGTGAAATCAGTCAGACAGAAAAAAGACCAAAGCTGCATGAGATAATTTACACCTGGAAGGATCTAAAAAGCACAACAGACTAATGACTGTTCCCGAAAGAGGCAGACTGACAGACACAGGGGACAAACTTGGTTACCAGTGTAGGGGGGGAGGGCAGACTTCAGGGGGGAGAGTCGGGGTGCAGACGGTTGGCTGTAAAATAAGCTACAGGGTATGTTGTACAACATGGGGAATACAGCCAACACTTTACAGTAACTGTACGTGGAGTATAGCCTATAAAAATTGCGGCTCGTATTATATATCTGTGAATTACATGATGGAATTTTATACACTATCAACCATAATTCAATAAACTAAAATGATAGGGATACATGAAATTAATTAGTTAATTAAACTGCCAAGGCCCAAGGTTTCTCAGTAAAATTGAAAATGTCGTATTCCTAAAAGTGTGCCATCATATGCCATTATAAATGACAGGCTGATGAAAGCCCGATGCAAACCTGGTGAAATGCACCTTTCACATAGCTCCCATAAAAAGGTTTACAAGACCAAACAAACAAAGGCAGGAAAGCAGAGAGGAGAAACCTAGCAGAGATCAGAGACTGGGAGACTCTGACACCTGAATAAGTAAAAGCCAAGTCTGTGGGGTCTCCCGGGAGCCGACTGTTCGGACGGGAGTCGCTGGTGCGTGGTGCGCGCCTCTGAAAACCTCTTCACGTCTGTGCTCATCTTTGTCATCCTCTGCTTCAGCCGGAGCCCAAGGGAAACGGCAGCATCAAGAAGAGACTGCCGTCCATCGTGGAAGACGAGGAGGAGGAGGACGAGGGGGAGGAGACGGCCTCGCTGTCCCCCGTCTACACCAGGGGACCCGCCTCTTCTCGCAGCAAGCGCCCTGGAGGCGCTAAGAGCTACCTCGGCTTAAGCCTGAAGCAGCTGGCCTCGGGAACGGTGCCGTTTCACTCACCTATCAGAGTCTCCAGTTCAAACTCCCCCAAAACCAAGCAGGAGACGGATGCCTCAAACTATGGCAAAAGAAAAGAGAAGAACTTGAAACTGCAGCTTTCAACTTTGAACAGTGCTGGACCCCCAGACCTCAGTCCAAGGTAAGAGCTTAGCTCATAGAATCCTTTCCTGGTGGAAGTGGCTGCTTTTGCTCCCCACTGGCACCTGCTAGAAAATTACTCAGCCTTCCGGACCTTTCTACCATGCAAGCTCCTAGCCTGGAGGCTTCAGCTTTCCTAAATTTTTCTGTGCAATTTTTGACTCTATAGTGAAGTGTGGGCAGAATGAGAATAACTCATATTAGTCATATTATCAAAAGGGCCCCTTAAATGTTCCCAGTTCCTTCTCTTCTCCGCTTATTCATCTAGCTCTGCCTATTTTTATATACTTGGGCGGGCTGCCATTTCCTCTCCATGGGATCTTCCCAACGCAGGGACTGAACCCACGCCTCCTTTGACTTCTGCATTGGAGGGTGGATTGAGCCAATCTGCCAATGAGCCTCCTGGGAAGCCCCAACTGTGCACATGCTTTTATAGATGTATATTTCTACATTGTGGTTTTATGATTTATAAATTTCTAATAAAAATGAAAGGGAGGAAATGAAGTTTATATCATTATCCCTCAGTATCTGAAACTTTACCAAAAGTTTCACAGGGCAATCAGGGGAATGGAGTGCTGGTCTTCGCTTCCCATAGTACTTGCTTCATTATTGTGGGTAACTGAAGCTTGGTTTTACTTCCAGCCTCTTCAGTAGGTAGGTAATGTGGGGTAGTTCTATTTTTAATTTAAAACATTCACTTTAGGATCCACTAAAGATGATTGAGATGGTAAAAATTCCTGACTCAGAAAATGTGAAAGGGGTAGTATGGAGCATAGCAGCTAATTAAAAAACAGACATAAGAAAACCACATATTAAATGACTTCTATTCCCAGATACTCAGCTGGGTAACTTTTCATTTACTGTTAAAGTTAGTCTTTTCAGGAATCTTATAAAAGTAGTTCATATTACCTCAGCTATAAGCTTATAAGAAGTGTATTTTGAAAGTTAAATAGTTTGTCTAAAATTTCAAAAATCTGAGTTCTGAAACATAGATTCAACATCTGTTTTTCTGTTTATAAGGCAAGACCTCTTTCTGATATACTATATATTGGTTACTCTCTTGAAGAATATAATTTATCCATTTAGAGAAAATAGTAAGGAAAAAATAAGCAAAGCAGGTTTAGGGAAAAGTAGATGGATATTAAATGTTCAGGAATTCATCTGGAGATGGTAATTTGAAAACTCAGCTTGACTGTTCTTCCTAAAGTTTCTCTAACATGAAAAAATAATAAATTTTAAATAGGGGGGAAGTGTATCAGAGCTGGAAAATAAAGGTTCATGTACACCTGATTCTACACTTATGGAAAAAAATGTTTTATTTTATATACAGAGGAAGGTTTTGAGAACATGGCAAAATGTGAATGGTGGTAGTGCATGACAGATGGCTTTTTTTAATATATTTTGGTTGTATGTTTACATTTTCTACAATAAATTCATCTTTTTAAAGAAATTATGAGTGGATTCAATATTCACCAAGCAAAGAAGATTAACTAGGGTCCTAGCAGTCATTGGCACCCCACTCCAGTGCTCTCGCCTGGAGAATCCCAGGGACGGAGGGGCCTGGTGGGCTGCAGTGCATAGGGTCGCACAGAGTCGGACACGCCTGAGCTATACCCATTACACAATACCCTCCAGGTCCCTCTACCCCAGCCCCAGGCAACCAACATTCCACTTTCTGTCTCTATGAAGTTGACTACTCTTCAGATAAGTGGAATCATACAATACTTATCCTTCTGTAACTGGCCTATTTCATAACATCCTCAAGTTCCACCCATGCTCTAGCACATGTCAAAATTTACTTCTTTTTAAGGCTGAATAACATCCTATTCCATGTATGTACATCCAACATTTTGCTTATGTATGCATCTGTTGATGGAACTTAGGGTTCTTCAACCTTTTGGCTATCATGAATAACGCTATGAATACGGACACACGAGTATCTGTTGTAGCCCCTGCTTTCAATTCCTTTGGGTCCTGTGATGACTGACTACATATGTTCATTTGACTGGGCTAAGGAGATGCTCAGATGGACAGTAAAACATTACTTTTGCGTGTGTGTCTGTAAGGGCATCTTCAGAAAAGATGAGGGTTGCATCAGCAGACTGTGTCAAGGAGACTGTCCTCACCAGTGGGGTCAAGCATCACCCCAGGATCTTGTTCAGGATCCTGAATAGTTCAGGATCTCAGCTGAACAGAAACGCAGAGGGAGAGCAAATCTACTCCCAGCTGGAGCTGAGATGCCCACATCTCCTGCTCTAAGGGCCCTGGCTCTCCTGGTTCCTGGGCCTTGGACCACCCCTCCACCCTCCAGCCAGGTCTCAGCGTATCTGACTCAGACTGAATCACGCACTGGCCTTCCGGGACCTCCAGTCTGCAGACAGCAGATCAGACTGCGGGACTTAAGTCTCTAGAACAGCATGCACCGACTGCTATAAAACATCTGCTCTGATATGTATCTATATATGCCCTATGGGTTTTGTCTCTTGGGAGAACCCTGACTGGTATAGATTTATACTCAGAGCCCTTTTCTCTTGAAACTCCTTTAGACTCACTGCTACCTTCAGAGAGCATTTATGAAAAAATAAGACTGATACTTCACATGTTTTCTGCTTCCCAACATCTTACACACAAGTTAAGAACACTGATCCAAAAGAAAGGGAAAAGCAGTCAGCAGCTAAGTTTTAAAGCAATTTCTTTTTGCTCCTCTTGACCACCTCATACAGTTGTATTCCCTGGGAGAAAAACATAAGCCATTCTACTTGTATTTCAAAGTACAGAAAACAATATCTACCTAACAAATGTACTCCAGATCTACAGAGAGTTAATGCTACTCAAAGCTGCAGCTTGTTTTCCAAGATCCTTTGTATCGTTTTAGGAGCCTGCTGACCTCTCATCATCAAAACTGGCTCTCAGTTCAAAATTTTCAGAAAAGATTCCTAAATACAAGACATATTTCCCTTAAGTCAAATTAACCCCAATCGTCATCTAAACACACACTACTGCTCTGTTCAAAGGCTCATTTGAAACACGGTGGCTCCCTATATGTCTGTTCCTTTATATTAGGTATCTGAAAATTCACAGGACAAATAAAAAGGTTTTCATTCAGGATTCGGAAGTCTCTCCATATAAAAGCAGACAAAGAAGAAGATCTGCAGCAGAGACCTACATTCTGCTAAAATTTACCAACGTCTTGCCTAGTTTGTCATTTTGGGGCACTGCTGGCTCTTCAGAATGAGATATATTGAAAGTAGCATCAAAATGCCTGGTTCCTTTTAATAGAAGAAAAAGTTAGTCATAGGAAGGAACAGTCTTCTCAGGCTCCATATTCTATTTTGGTGAATGCACTAACATAAAATCTATGGCACGTATGTTATCAGAGCAAGTAACTATATTAAAAGTATGGCAGAAAGTGAATAACTAAAGAGCCTCTTGATGAAAGTGAAAGAAGAGAGTAAAAAAGTTGACTTAAAGCTTAACATTCAGAAAACTAAGATCATGGAATCCAGTCCCATCACTTCATGGCAAGTAGATGGGGAAACAGTGGAAACAGTGGCTGACTTTATTTTGAGGGGCTCAAAGATCACTGCAGATGGTGACTGCAGCCATGAAACTGAAAGATGTTTACTCCTTGCAAGGAAAGTTATGACCAACTTAGACAGCATATTAAAAAGCAGAGACATTACTTTGTCAAAAAAGGTCTGTCTAGTCAAGGCTATGGTTTTTCCAGTGGTCGTGTATGGATGTGAGAGTTGGACTATAAAGAAAGCTGAGAGCGGACGAATTGATACTTTTGAACTGTGGTGCTGAAAAAGACTCTTGAGAGTTCCTTGGACTGCAAGGAGATCCAACCAGTCCATCCTAAAGGAGATCAGTCCTGGGTGTTCTTTGGAAGGACTGATGTTGAAGCTGAAACTCCAATACTTTGGACACCTGATGCAAAGAGTTGACTCATTTGAAAAGACCCTGATGTTGGGAAAGATTGAGGGCAGGAGAAGAAGGGGACGACAGAGAATGAGATGGTTGGATGGCATCACCGACTCAATGGACATGGGTTTGGGTGGACTCCAGGAATTGGTGATGGACAGGGAGGCCTGGCGTGCTGTGGTTCATGGGGTCACAAAGAGTCGGACACGACTGAGCGACTGAAGTGAACTGATACCATTTTTCTTATGACAGTACATTTTGTTTTTAGGGGAACACTGAGATTTATTAATTCCTACCTAAGTCTTTAAAGTTGTAGCTGAAAAGATAAAAAGACCACATTCCTCCCCACTTGATTATATCAAGAGTTCTTTAATAGCTGGATGTTAAGTTATTGTGGGCTTCCCAGGTGGAATAGTCTCCTGCCAATGCAGGAGCTGCAACAGACTTGGGATTGATTCCTGGGTCAAGAAAACCCACTGGAGAAGTAATGGCAACCCATTCCAGTATTCTTGCCTGGAAAATTCCATGGACAGAGAAGTCTTGTGGGCTACAGTCAATGGGGTCTCAAAAAGTCAGGACATGACTGAGTACACACACATTAAAAGTTACTGTAATTGATGAAAAAACATCATTTTTCTCCATAATCTCATTTAAATTACAGTAACAAAATTTCAATTAGAAAAATTACTTTAACTGAAACATGGAAGAGATGGTTTTTCTATAAAAAGTTTTTATCTCTACTTATGTTACATTACTTGAATATTTAGCAATAACATGCACATGACATAGAAACAAGATAAAAGAAAATCGACATACTCAAGGGAGATATTTAGCAGATAACTGATAAATATATACATTTATTTATTTATGGCCACACCACACACATGCAAGATCTTATTCCCCAACCAGGAATGGAACCCACGCTCCCTACAGTGGAAGCACAGAGTCTTAACCACTGGACTGTCAGAGAAGTCCGGTAACTGATAAAATTTTAAAACCACACTTTGCTGGCCAGAAAAGTAACATATTAATAAGCTGCACAAAATGTTAGATTTTAATTATAAAGAAATCTACCTCCCTTTTTTAAAAAACTGGAAAATGGAGAAAATAATTAAAAAGAAAAAAATCTCCAAAAAATTGATTCCTCAAGTATAACCAATTGATGTTCCCAATGAAGTTGCAACTATAATAGGTGCATCTGTGAACTTTTGCTTAAAATGTTTAATTTTTAAACATCCTGCACTTCCATAATTTCAAAATGAAAAAAATCTCTACTGTCTTATACCAGCTGAAGGATTTTTTGAGCAATTAAACAACAATTCTGTTTCGGAAGTCTCAAATGTTATCTGTATAACAATGTTTCTGTAGTTTTGTATTTGAATACTTTATTGTATTTTATACCTTTTAAAATGAAATATGAAAAATGGAAAAAAAGAAAAAAAAAACACAGCTTTTCCGTATTTCCTTACGGTACAGGGACGGGCAAACTATGGGGCAAATCCAGTCTGCTGCTTGTTTTTGTAAATGAAGCCTGACTGAAGCACAGCCATGCTCCTTTGCCCCACTGTCTCTGGATGCTTTATTTCACAACAGTAGAGTTGAATGCTTATGACTAAGGCCATACAGCTCACAAAACCCAAAATATTTGCTATCTGGCTCTTCAGAGAAAGTCTGCCAACTCCTGTGTCAACACCCTTCCCCACTGTAAGCTAGATTTTATTAAAACCAAGTACACAAAACTTAGATGAATATGCACTACACTGCATTATTCCCAAGTAATTACTTCAAATAACTACAAAATTTATCTTCAAGGTTGACATTCTCCTTCCATAAAGACCTCAGAAAGGATGAAGAGAAAATGCAGTCTTCAGCTATGTGTCACCTTCCTGTTAACAGTGAGCGTCAACTCATTTTTTAAATTTATATGGTAGTTTTAACACCTATTTCAAAGACAAGAAAATTTCCCTTACTTAACTACAAAAATAGTTATCACAAAGAACTTCAGTGGTTTCCTTTAAAGAAAGGAAAATCTTATTTAAAACATTTAACTTTATTAGAACCTAGCCTAAGTCAAATAGCCACAAAAATTAAGTGCAGAATCTCTCGCTTTCTTATTTATTGTTTCACTTGTCTAACTTATCCTTCCCTGTAAGCTTTTCCTTTCACCTCCTATTTTGTATCGGCCAGTTCAGTGCCTGATCCTACTAGCATCCCCACAAATCACCTAACATGCTTACATTTGGCTCCAGCTTAAACGAAAGTCAACAGAGACGAACAGACTGACAGGAGGCTGGCAGTTTTTGTATCAAATAATTTCCTCAACTAAAATCGCTACCAGAGTCACGCTACCGTCTCCTCCGTGGCTCCCACACACTGCTGCAAGGTCTCCGGCAGGTCCCTCCTTTAGCAATGCCTGGAGGTCAGGGAACGTCCAGTCAAAACTTTCTTCCGGGAGGGAAGAGGGGAGCAACAGAGATGATTCCACACAGGTTTCCAGTAGTCTTTCAAAAGTGGAGCTCTATTAAAAGAGACACTCTGTGCTCACCATCGATTACCAATAACCTTGTACAATACAAGATACACAGTTGGTGCTCAACAAATATTTAAGGAATGCACACGTGACTATATTATTTCAGTAAATCTAAAGCCATGATTCCTGTTTTATTCTTTTCCATCAGTGTTTTCCTTTCCAAATTAAAAAATGATTAAAATATTTAACAAATATGTATGAAAAAAATCTTAACAGTTCTAGTAAAAGTCAATTGTGCTCAGAGGGTATCAGAAAACTACTGTTTAGTGGTGATTTCTGTAAATTATCTCTATGTTGTACACAAGGAACTAACATAGTATTGTAGGTCAATCATACTTCAAAACACAAACTCATGGGAAAAGAGATCAGGTTTGGGCAGAAGGGGAATGTTGGGGGGGGGAAGATGAACTGGATAAGGTGGTCAAAAGGTACAGACTTACAGTTATAAGACAAATAAGCAGTAGGAATGTAATGTACAACATGATTAATTAATATAATTAATGCTGCTGTATGTTATATATGAAAGTTAAGAGTAAATCCTACAAGTTCTCATCAAACTCATTTATTTTTCTTTAACCTTGTATCTACATAAGATGATGAATGTTCACTAAATTTATTGTGATCACTCATTTCATTATGTATGTAATCATTTCATCATGCTATATTTCATCAAACTTACACAGTACTGTATGTCAAATATATCTTGATACAACTGGAAAAGAAAAAAATTATTGCTTAATTTGATGTGTCCAAACTTTTCTTACAGGGAAGACACTGCAGATTCTGTTTTCAATATTCTGCGTTGTTATGGTCTCAGAAAAATACTTATCTAGAAAACATAGCCTTACATCGCTTCATAGAAAATAATCAAATGTAGACATACACATGTAAGTATCTACATCAAATTACCCCAGTAATTAAGTTCCACCTTTAATATTTTGATCAGATAATTATATTTCTATGATTTGTATTCATCCATTCACTTGCTAAATAATCTTGCATGATAAAACTAGGATTTTGTTATTTTTCTATTTTTAATTAAAAAGTCAAAAATATATAGCTCTATCTAGTACTAAGAGTACACCTAAGAAAGGATTTACATAGTTTGTGGACCAGGCAGTACTCTAAGAACTTATATAAATTCAACTCATCTTCATAAAAACCCCATGACAGAGGTATTATGAGAAGTCCCATTTTACAGAGGGGGAAATACTTCCAGAAAAATTCAAGTACTTGTCCAGGTTTAGACAACCAAAACGTGATCCGCCTAAACACTGAACCCAGGCAGTGTGGCTCTTTGCCTGTCTTATCCTATACTGCCTCTATCCTTCATTAATGGGTAAACATTTTATTAAAATTATAAATAATAAATTTTCAGAAAAGGTTAACAGTTACAAGCTCTAAAAAAACTTCTGTACAACAAGCACACAAAAACTAGTCTTTGGAAGTATATTACAGGCTAAAATTGGAAAAACAAGAATAAGATTTTGGCCCAGGAAGAAGATTTCTGTTTGACAATACATGTATGGATGTGGGAGTTGGACTGTGAAGAAGGCTGAGCGCCGAGGAATTGATGCTTTTGAACTGTGTTGTTGGAGAAGACTCTTGAGAGTCCCTTGGACTGCAAGGTTGTTCATCAGCAGATGAATGGATAAGAAAGCTGTGGTACATATACACAATGGACTATTACTCAGCCATTGAAAAGAATATATCTGAATCATTTTTAATGAGGTGGATGAAACTGGAGCCTATTATATGGAGTGAAGTAAGCCAGAAAGAAAAACACCAATACAATATACTAATGCATATATATGGAATAGAGAAAGATGGTAACGATAACCCTGTAGGTGAGACAGCAAGAGAGACAGATGTATAGAACAGTCTTTTGGACTCTGTGGGAGAGGGCGAGGGTGGAATGATTTGGGAGAATGGCATTGAAACGTGTACAATGTCATATGTGAAATGAATCACCAGTCCAGGTTCAATGCATGCTATAGGATGCTTGGGGCTGGTGCACTGGGATGACCCTGAGGGATGGTATGGGGAGGGAGGTGGGAGGCGGGGTTCAGGATGGGGAAAACATGTACACCTGTGGTGGATTCATGTTGATGTATGGCAAAACCAAAACAATATTGTAAAGTAACTGGTCTCCAATTACATAAATTTATATTAAAAAATTAAAATATTTATTGAGCTTATTTGATGCCAGAAATTGTACCAAAGACTCATTTTATAATTTTTTTATGAAAGCAGTTTCATAATATATTGGTAGGGCGTTTGACTGATGCAAGGTTGACTGAGCCAAGCCTTTTCTAATGGTCCAGATTTCTTTTGATGCCAAAAGGAGTACGTCAAGGCTGTATATTGTCACCCTGCTTATTTAACTTACATTCAGAGTACATCATGAGAAATGCTGGACTGGAAGAAATACAGCTGGAATCAAGGTTGCCGGGAGAAATATCAATCACATCAGATATGCAGATGACACCACCCTTATGGCAGAAAGTGAAGAGGAACTAAAAAGCCTCTTGATGAAAGTGAAAGTGGAGAGTGAAAGAGTTGGCTTAAAGCTCAACATTCAGAAAACTAAGATCATGGCATCCGGTCCCATCACTTCATGGGAAATAGATGGGGAAACAGTGGAAACAGTGTCAGACTTTATTTTTTTGGGCTCCAAAATCACTGCAGATGGTGACTGCAGCCATGAAATTAAAAGACGCTTACTCGTTGGAAGAAAAGTTATGACCAACCTGGATAGTATATTCAAAAGCAGAGATATTACTTTGCCGACTAAGGTCCATCTAGTCAAGGCTATGGTTTCTCCTGTGGTCATGTATGGATATGAGAGCTGGACTGTGAAGAAGGCTGAGCACTGAAGAATTGATGTTTTTGAACTGTGGTGTTGAAGAAGACTCTTGAGAGTCCCTTGGACTGCAAGAGATCTAACCAGTCCATTCTGAAGGAGATCAGCCCTGAGATTTCTTTGGAAGGACTGATGCTAAAGGTGAAACTCCAGTACTTTGGCCACCTCATGCGAAGAGTTGACTCACTGGAAAAGACTCTGATGCTGGGAGGGATCGGGGGCAGGAGGAGAAGGGGACGACCGAGGATGAGATGGCTGGATGGCATCACGGACTCGATGGACATGAGTCTGAGTGAACTCCGGGAGTTGGTGATGGACAGGGAGGCCTGGCGTGCTGCGATTCATGGGGCTGNAAAGAAGACTCTTGAGAGTCCCTTGGACTGCAAGAGATCTAACCAGTCCATTCTGAAGGAGATCAGCCCTGAGATTTCTTTGGAAGGACTGATGCTAAAGGTGAAACTCCAGTACTTTGGCCACCTCATGCGAAGAGTTGACTCACTGGAAAAGACTCTGATGCTGGGAGGGGTTGGGGCAGGAGGAGAAGGGGACGACCGAGGATGAGATGGCTGGAGGGCATCACCGACTCGATGGAAGTAAGTCTGAGTGAACTCTGGGAGTTGGTGATGGACAGGGAGGCCTGGTGTGCTGCGATTCATGGGGTTGCAAACAAAGAGCTGGACATGACTGAGCGACTGAACTGAACTGAACTGAACAGTGTAACTAAGCCAAAAATAAGCTAAAAGAATATACCTCCAACCATCCACTCATCCAATAATCAGTTGTTTATTGAGCAGCTCTTAAGTGACACATATGAGGTTTATGTATATGGAAAATAAATAAGCATTGTTAATATCTTCAAAAAGCTATTGTCTAGGGAGAGACAATGCAATATAAACATACAAATAAATGCATATTATAAGTTATGATGAATACTCTGAAATAAGGAAATTGTTTATGGTGACATTGGAAGAAAGACATTATTCAAGATGAAACTGTATTATCATAGTTGTGCTATGTTGATTGAAAAAAAAGGACAGGTGCCCATCACCAAAAAGAGTAAAAAGAAACTTTACAACAATATGTTAAAATGTTTGGTTGCACCTGATCAAAGTAGTTTTGTGCTTAGAAACAGCATTTTATTTCATAGTTCCTTATAGTATAGTTTCTTTAATGTTGATGGAATTCAAAATATTGTAGCACTTTCAAGTACTAAACAATAGTGAAATATATTCTTTATGACTTTAAAAGAAAGCACTCAGGAGAAATTAAAGAGCTCCATAAGTAACCCACATGTGTGGCAGTCCAAAGGAGCTCCTCAACCCTTCCAGTCCTTTAGGTTACAGAAGGTCCTGTAACACCAGTTGAAAAGGGAATCAATGAATGCCACATGTTTTAAGTGACAAGTGCAAGAGTATATATTATTCCTGTTCATCATTGCAACAATGACAGAAGAACCATGTTAAGCTTATGGATAACTTTTCTTCAACAGATATTTGGCAAGAGTTCACAAGTGATATTTCTTGCTACTTGGTGAAAAAAAAAAATGATGAGGCTACTTTCCCAATTAGTATATTCAGCTGATTTTCTGTGGCAGAAGAAAATGCGGACTGATTATTCTGCGCCCAAATGAGTGTGTCCTGAACTTGCTCATTCCATAAGTGAGTGTTGATACATAGCTGCCTTCTATAAATGCCATAAGAATAAATGAGAAAAAAAAAGAGAGAAATAACAGGAACAGGAAGACAGGAAATAACATGCATTTGGAGTACTTCAGGCATTATTTTCTTTTTCCAGTTTGGTTGACATATAATTAACATAAAACATTGTGTAAGTTTAAAGTGTACAATATAATGGCTTCATGATATATGCCAATGTTGTGCAATTATTATCACAATAGAAACATTTAAGATTTATTCCTTTATTCTCTCTCAAATATATAATATCATTAACTATACTCACAGGGCTTCCCAGGTGGCACAGTGGTAGAGAATCCAGCTTCCAATGTAGAAGATGCAGGAGACACAGATTCAGTTCTTGGATTGGGAAGATCCCCTGGAGTAGGAAATGACAACCCACTCCAGTATTCTTGCCTGGAAAACTCCATGGACAGAGGAGCCTGGTGGGCTATAGTCCATGAGGTCTCAAAGAGTTGGACATAACTGAGCAACTGAGCATGCACACCATGCTGTATATTGAAGTGAAGTCGCTCAGTCGTGTCCGACTCTTTGCGACCCCATGGACTGTAGCCTACTAGGCTCTTCTGTCCATGGGATTTTCCAGGCAATAGTCCTGGAGTGGATTGCCATTTCCTTCTCCAGGGGATCTTCCCAACCCAGGGATCGAACCCGGGTCTCCTGCATTGTAGACAGACGCTTTACCATCTGAGCCACCATTACACCCCCAGAAATTATTTATCTTACACCTGAAAGTTTGTCTATTTTGCCCACCTTTGCCCATTTCACTCCCACACCCCCACCCCTGACAAGCACCAAACTGTTCTCTGATTCCTCTGAGTTTGTCTTCTTTAGAATCTACATATAAATTAAAACGCATGGCATTTGACTTTGTCTATCTGACATTATTATTAATTTGAAGTAACAAATACGTGATGGTAGCACAGAAGCAGGGAAAGAAGGAAGACAATTACATGTCATTAGTTAACAAGCTCTGAAATAAGCCAGCCTGAACTTGTGTTATGTTAATAGTACTGGAAACAAAAATAGGACATATTACAAAAGATGCTCACACATTTAAAAACAGACATGTTGGAAAAGGTTAACTGAAATATATAATCAAAATGAAAGTAGATATGTCTATATGACACGTTGACAGTCTTCCAAGGAGTCTATTTTTCTCCTTCTCTTCTGAGTAAGAATATTGATAAAATATTCATGTAAGATAAAGAGTATATCTTTATTATTATTCTTTTTCTGAACAGAACTGTAGGTGTGGCAGGGACACCCATGGAAACATAGCATGACTAGATGTCTTAGTGAGGTTTATGAATGTTTAAACATTTAAGAATTGAGACCTCCTGAGTATGAAAGTCTAATTCATTTTGGCATTTGACGTTTGCTGGCAGTTTACACTTGGTAAGTGCACCTGACTCCGTCAGTCTGTTTTCACAAGCTACCTATCTGTCCCATTGTGAGAGGCTTTTCCTCCACTTTCACACAGGCTGTCTTTTTTATATTGTTTTCCTCATGGAGATTTAAAGAGACTGCATGGTGAAAGGCCACATAATCAGTCTTTGTGATGACACCATGCCTGTACTCTAAATATCAAAATAGTAAGAAAAATGCGTACTGGTTCGGAAACTGTGATTTAAGTTACAATCCCGTACTGATTGGACACTGAACTTCAGGCACTTGTTAGCAATTTGTAGTTCTGTTTGTTTGTTATGGTTCATAATTTAGAATCTAGCTTCCACAATACAAGTAATGAAGCACAATGTGAGGAATCAAAATGATGCCAAGATAAATGGAGAAAAGTATTCGTAATCCCTAGAAGGATTGCAATCCCTCTTAATATTAACCCTCCCAAGAAGGTCTGTGAAAGTGGATTTGTCAGTCCTGAGATCTGTAATATAATAGACTGTGAATCACAGGGAGAATCTTGGTGTCCTTGTGATGATATTGCTACTGGAGTTACACATAGCTGGACTTCCCTCATGGCTCAGATAGTAAAGAATCTGGCTGCAATGCAGGAGACCCAGGTTTGATCCCTGGAAAGATCCCCTGGAGGAGGGAATGGCTACCCACTCCAGTATTCTTGCCTGGAGAATCCAATGAACAGAGGAGCCTGGCAGGCCACAGTGCATGAAGTCACAAAGAGTTAGTGCACGACTAAGCAACTAACACTTTGACTGACTCCAAATGTAGGCTAGACTGTGAAGAATGGTATGACACCATGAAAGAAAAGGCTCAGAGAAGAAAGGCAAAGAATCAGAGAGCTCTTGGGTCATTACATAAGATATTTTATCTCCTGACAACACAGCCTGCAAATACATTAGGATATTTTTGTGCTGTAGAGGGCCACTTGACTATTTGGGGAATGCTGAGTAAACAGGCATCATAACAGGCAGTGTGTCTTGCATCACATAGGAGTTGAGAGGTGTTACTGTTCAGTCACCCAGTGGAAACAGCAAAGGGAGGTTTTACCTCAAAATTTACCTTACACAGAATTAGCCTGGCTTGAACATAACTTCTCAGCCTTAGTAAGTCATATAATAAGTCTTCTCTGAAAACTTTTAAAATGCCTGGCCTAGCATATAACTGTAAATGTAGGGTTGGAAAATTTCATATCACTAACAAGAATTCCTAAAGTCCTTTATTTTTTAAGTAGACATTTTTTCAGCAGAAGTTAAGGTTGTTAGTAGAAAATTTGTTAGGGTAATGCATTGATATTTTTAGTCTCCTTAATGAAATCATGAAACATGAAAATTAAACAAAAGATGTTTGTGGGCTAAAAGTAGATGTTTAACCATGCCATTGTGTAAAGAAAAAGTTGTAATTCTCTTGATCAGAAGTTAATATTGATATTGGAGAAGTATTTCCTCATCCAACTGTCCAGGTAACATTTATCTGCTAACATTTACCTGGTGATTTTAAGTGATTACCATATATCAACTAAATGCCAGGCATGAAAAGAGTTATTTCAAAAGAGAATTTTTTAAAAGACTGAAATACACTCTCTGTTAGTCCCATCAGAAATTATGAGGATTAGAAATACTTTACTCTGAGAAGAGAACAGAAAGAGATTTTACTGTTTTAACAACTGAATTATCAGTCCACAGTTAAGTATTAAAAATAAAACTGACACTGACTCTATCAACAAATAATTCATTACTGCCAAGAGAAATTTTATTAAAATTGAAATTGAGGATTATCAAAAGAACAATGATAAAGACAATGTATCAAGAAGTGTTTTATTGTGAAGATTAAAAGCCATGCTAAGAGAAGAGATAATTTAGTTTGTTTCAACACACAAAAAAAGAAATAGAAACAAAAAAACAAACACTCCTGTTTGAAAAATAAAAGACTGAGAATTACATCAAGCAGGCAAGACAAACGATACAAACTGCCAGCCAATTTTCATTAAAAATAAGGAAGGAGATTAAAGGAAAAATTAAAATTCAAGCACAAATCACAACACATCCATTATTTGAATGTGAATGATGGCAAGGAGATTACAGACTTTCAAGACTCCAATTATTAAGATAATATTAGATATATGCACTTGAAAAGCCTATATCAGAGAGGGAATTTAGTATATACTTTGAGGATTCTGATAGATTATTTTGTAATATGATAGAAACAGTCAGAAGTTTTGTCCTTTTTTGTTTTTTTCACATATCCATTTTTTTAAAAGAACTCCTTGATGACTCGTACAGACTACAAAATGTCATTTCCATGTACTGAACCTATACACCTAGCTGAGATGACAGTTATTTACATCACATATTTTATGGTTCAGTTCACTCAGTTTTGTCCAACTCTTTGTGACCCCATGGAGTGCAGCACACCAGGCCTCCCTGTCCATCATCAACTCCCAGAGCTTACTCAAACCCATGTCCATACAGTCGGTGATGCCATCCAACCATCTCATCCTCTGTCATCCCCTTTTCCTCCTGCCTTCAATCTTTCCCAGCATCAGTGTCTTTTCTAGTGAGTCAGTTCTTCGTATCAGGTGGCCAAACTATTGGAGTTTCAGCTTCTGCATCAGTCCTTCCAATGAATATTCAGGACTGATTTCCTTTAAGATGGACTGGTTGGATCTCCTTGCAGTCCAAGGGACTTTTAAGAGTCTTCTTGAGCACCACAGTTCAAAAGCATCGACTCTTTGCCACTCAGCTTTCTTTATATTTTATATTTATATTTTATAGTAGAGAATGGAAAATGGAATTAAGGAGTATAGAAGAGAAAAGAACAAAGGACCACAGAGACAATTTAAATGAGAGAGCGAATTTAAAATTCTCTGTAGCAGAGGACATTGGCATGTCTTTTTAGTGAGTTATGGAGTAACCACACCATCTGGGTGAGAGAGATCTTTAAAATTATTTTATTTAATGTTTACAGTGAACTAGATCTAAGAAACTCACAATCAGAAGGCTCCTTTGTCTCCAAATGACCTACATTTCATATTCAGTTTCTAATCAAAGCAGCAACCCTTCCCGTGAGCTTTATAAATTGTTGTTTAATATCTGGTTAAACTAATCGACCAGTCATCTACTTATGACAAGATAGGAAAATTTTAGTTACTTACCATTTTAGAAGTTAGACCTTATTTTGATTACAAATATATCTTCATGTAACTTTTCTTACATGGTTTTATCTTGAGCTACAGAAATCTAATTACTTTCACATGAATGGTTTAAAATATTTGAAATTACATTTGTCCTCCTTTTTAAATCAAATACCCTTGGCTATTTTCTATAATTTCTTCAGGGGCATATAAATTTATCCTGTATAACATTAAACTAATATATACCAAGGACATCACATTTTGAATTAGATATATCATTTGTATAAACTAAAGATGAAAGCATAAAAAACTTTAAAATTGATATGCTATTTCCCCTTTCAGCTATAAGGAACTATTTTGTTGGATCAATCATTATTCTAAGAACAAATTAGAAATTAAATTCTCTCTCTTTCTCTCTATCTAGACAGAGAGATAGACATACACATATTAGTATCTCTGTAACCTCTGAAATCTTGGGTGAAAGGAAAGAGTTCATGAAGTCTAAAATGAATCTTTCAAACAGTTCAGTGTCATACGTTTGTACAGATGATTTACTTTTCATCTAACTTTTTGTCAGAATCAGAAGTACATGCTTTCTTGATTAGTAATGCACAATTCAGATACTAGGTTTTGTGATAATTTCTGCATAAAATAAGTAATGTTCAATAATAAATGTCCAAGAGAAAAACAAGAGAAGAAACCCATAGGCAATTCAGACTATGCTGTTACTAGAAGCAAAATTTTAATTATTGTGATTGATATGTTGCCGGGGTCCAGCCCCGGTGGATCCAGGGAATTCGAAGCAGGGACGGAGTCAGAGTCTGGAAAAGGACTATTTAATTAGAAATATAAAGAGATTAGGAAAGAACAGTGTAGTAGGAAAGTTAGTGGAGAAAAGAGGCCGAATAACTTGGTTTATGGGGAAAACCAATAAAACCTCAAGACAAGAGGTTTGCACCATCTACGCTGGGCCACCAGTGTCCACTTGAATATCGAAGGGTGCCCCGCCTTAGGCTCCCTTTCACGTGGATCTTAGAAGCCAGGGCAATTAAGTAGACGTGGTGAGCCTCCCCGCTCCAGATGGGAATTCAGCCGGGAAAGGGGAGAAAAGAACGACATGGGGGAGCCCAGCATCAGTGCAAGACTCACAACTTTATTTTCAAAATCAGCTTATATACCCCAAGTTGTACATAAAGAAGTAATAGAATATGCAGAGTTATGCAGGGGCAGCAGTCCTGACCCTCACTGAGACCAGGCTTTCTTTTTGCATACCCTCCCGTATACAAAAGTTCTCAGGTGGTTTACATTATCTTCTGGCCAAGAGGCCTGTTAACATTTTTATGCCTCTCTTCCTAGATAAATGTCTATCAACCAGAAAACTCTTTTTCCCTAGAAGTGTTTTTTCTTTACTCTGCATCACCCTCAAAGTACTAAATAAAGTTACATTCCTGTAGCACAAAGATGCAGTGGGTTATAACAAAGAAAGTACTTAACTCAAAGATCTAATGTTGCTAATACCAGGTCTACTACCTGTTTTTCCTATACACCAACTATATCTACAAATAAAAGATATGAAAATTTGGCAGCAAGTATTGGCTCAACAAATGAAACCTTTAATCAGTCCTATTCTAATGATTTTGACTCCTCGGATGCCCCTACATTCCTAGGATGTTTTAAGCTTCCTGTGCCTCTCACGGTCAGGAGGCCACAAACAATCACATGCGCAGCTGTAAGAGTCTGGCAAGCAGGCTAGAAAGCCATCAGAGGGGGTTTTGGATTGAAACACTCTTATTATGCCAAGGAGATTTATTATCTAAAAGCTCTAAATTAACTTTTTCCAGAAAAAGATGGTGGAGGGGCAGCCCCCTGTTAATGTCAGAAGAGTAGGTGGAAAGCACAACACAGCAAAGCAGGCAGACTCTGGCTTTGGGGGTGGATGCTCAGGAAATTCCAGGGGGAACCCCTGAGCCCTGACTCACCTTGCCAATCAGGCCTCTTGTCATGGGTGGGATCTCCCGTGCTGGGCCCCGGCAATACATTAAATGTTAAGAATTAGTTTTGCTGAAAACTGGAAACTGCTAACAGATATGTCATATGGATACTGTATAAAATAAAATAAAAGAGCTAAAAATTTAAAGCAAAAGAATGGGTTTAATAGCAGAGTTCAGTTCAGTTCAGTTCAGTCGCTCAGTCGTGTCCGACTCTTTGCGACCCCATGAACCACAGCACGCCAGGCCTCCCTGTCCATCACCTACTCCCGGAGTCCACCCAAACCCATGTCCATTGTGTTGGTGATGCCTTCCAGCCATCTCATCCTCTGTCGTCCTCTTCAACTCCTGCCCCCAATTTTCCCAGCATCAGGGTCTTTTCAATGAGTCAGTTATTTGTATCAGGTGGCCAAAGTATTGGAGTTTCAGCTTCACATCAGTCCTTCCAATGAACAAGCAGGACTGATCTCCTTTAGGATGGACTGGTTTGATCTCCTTGCAATCCAAGGAACTCTCAAGAGTCTTCTCCAACAGCACAGTTCAAAACCACAAATTATTTGGCGCTCACTTTCTTTATAGTCCAACTCTCACATACATACATGACCACTGGAAAAACCATAGCCTTGACTAGACAGACCTTTGTTGGCAACGTAATGTCTCTGCTTTTTAATATGCTGTCTAGGTTGGAAATAACTTTCCTTCCAAGGAGAAAGCAAGCAAGTCTTTTAATTTCATGGCTACAATCACCATCTGTGGTGATTTGGGAGCCCAAAAAAATAAAGTCAGCCACTGTGTCCACTGTTTCTCTTTATTTGCTATGAAGTGATGGGACTGGATGCCATGATCTTAGTTTTCTGAATGTTGAGCTTTCAGCCAACGTTTTCATTATACTCTTTCACTTTCATCAAGAGGCTCTTTTGTTCTTCTTCACTTTCTGCCATAAGGGTGGTGACATCTGCATATCTGAGGTTATTGATATTTCTCCGGGCAATCTTGACTCCAGCTTGTGCTTCCTCCACCCAGCGTTTCTCATGATGTACTATATAAGTTAAATAAGTTAAATAAATTAAATAAGTTAAATAAGCAGGGTGTCAATATACAGTCTTTACATACCCCTTTTCCTATTTAGAACCAGTCTGTTGTTCCATGTCCAATTCTTACCATTGCTTCCTGACCTGTAAGCAGGTTTCTCAAGAGGCAGGTTAGGTGGTCTGGTATTCCCATCTCTTTCAGAATTTTCCACAGTTTATTGTGATGCACACAGTCAAAGGCTTTGGCATAGTCAATAAAGCAGAAATAGATGTTTCTCTGGAACTCTCTTGCTTTTTCCATGATCCAGCAGATGTTGGCAGTTTGATCTCTGGTTCCTCTGCCTTTTCTAAAACCAGCTTGAACATCTGGAATTCCATGGTTCATGTATTGCTGAAGCCTGGCTTGCAGAATTTTGAGCATTACTTTACTAGCATGTGAGATGAGTGCAATTGTGGGGTAGTTTAAGCAGTCTTTGTCATTACCTTTATTTGGGACTGGAATGAAAACTGACCTTTTCTGGTCCTATGGCCACTGCTGAGTTTTCCAAATTTGCTGGCATATTGAGTGCAGCACTTTCACAGCATCATCTTTTATGATTTGAAATAGCTGAACTGGAATTCCATCACCTCCACTAGCTTTGTTTGTACTGATGCTTTCTAAGGCCCATTTGACTTTACATTCCAGAAAGTCTGACTCTAGATGAGTTTGAGTGATCACACCATCATGATTATCTGGGTCATGAAGATTTTCTTTTTGAATAGTTCTGTGTATTCTTGCCACCTCTTCTTAATATCTTCTGCTTCTGTTAGGTCCATATCATTTCTGTCCTTTATTGAGCCCATCTTTGCATGATACGTTTCTTGGTATCTCTAATTTTCTTGAAGAGATCTCTAGTCTTTCCCATTCTATTGTTTTCTTCATTTCTTTGCATTGATCATTGAGGAAGGCTTTCTTATCTCTCCTTGCTATTCTTTGGAACTCTGCATTCAAATGGGTATATCTTTCCTTTTCTCCTTTGCTTTTCGCTTCCCTTCTTTTCACAGCTATTTGTAAGCCCTCCTCAGACAGCCATTTTCCTTTTTTGCATTTCTTCTTCTTGGGGATGGTCTTGATCCCTGTGTCCTATACAATGTTATGAACCTTTGTCTGTAGTTCTTCAGGCACTGTCTATTAGGTCTAGTCCCTTAAATCTATTCCTCACTTCTACTGTATAGTCATAAGGGGTTTGACTTAGGTCATACCTGAATGATTTAGTGGTTTCCCCCACTCTCTTTGATTTAAGTCTGAATTTTGTAATAATGAGTTAATGATCTGAGCCACAGTCCTCTCCCAGTCTTGTTTTTGCTGACTGTATAGACCTTCTCCATCTTTGGCTGCAAAGAATATAATCAATCTGATTTCAGTGTTGACCATCTGGTGATGTCCATGTGTAGAGTCTTCTTTTGTGTTGTTGGAAGAGGGTGTTTGCTATGACCGATGCGTTCTCTTGAGAGAACTCTGTTAGCCTTTGCCCTGCTTCATTCTGTATTCCAAGACCAAATTTGCCTGCTACTCCAGGTGTTTCTTGACTTCCTACTTTTGCATTCCAGTCCCCTATAATGAAAAGGACATCTTTTTTGGGTGTTAGTTCTAAAAGGTCTTGTAGGTCTTCATAAATTTGCCTGCTACTCCAGGTGTTTCTTGACTTCCTACTTTTGCATTCCAGTCCCCTATAATGAAAAGGATGTCTTTTGGGGGTGTTAGTTCTAGAAGGTCTTGTAGGTCTTCATAGAACCTGTCAACTTCAGCTTTTTCTGTGTTACTGGTGGGGATCTAGACTTGGATTATCGTGATAGTGAATGGTTTGCCTTGGAAACGAGCAGAGATCATTCTGTCGGTTTTGAGATGCATCCAAGTACTGCATTTCAGACTCTTTTGTTGACTATGATGGCTATTCCATTTTTTCTAAGGGATTCCTGCACTTCAGCTTTTTCTGTGTTACTGGTGGGGATCTAGACTTGGATTATCGTGATAGTGAATGGTTTGCCTTGGAAACGAGCAGAGATCATTCTGTCGGTTTTGAGATGCATCCAAGTACTGCATTTCAGACTCTTTTGTTGACTATGATGGCTATTCCATTTTTTCTAAGGGATTCCTGCCCACAGTAGTAGATATAATGATCATCTGAGTTAAATTCACCCATTCAGTCTACCTTAGTTTGCTGATTCCTAGAATGTCAATGTTCACTCTTGCCATCTCCTGTTTGACCACTTCAAATTTGCCTTGATTCATGGACCTAACATTCCAGGTCTATGCAATATTGCTCTTTACAGCATCAGACCTTGCTTCTGACACCAGTCACATCCACAACTGGGTGTTATTTTTGCTTTAACTCTATCCCTTCATTCTTTCTGGGGTTATTTCTCCATTGATTTCCAGTAGCATATTGGGCACCTACCAACCTGGGGAGTTCTTCTTTCAGTGTTCTATCTTTTTGCCTTTTCATACTGTTCATAGGGTTCTCAAGGCAAGAATACTGAAGTGGTTTCCCATTCCCTTCTCCAGTGGACTACATTCTGTCAGACCTCTCCACCATGACATGTCCATCTTGGGTGGCCCCGCATGGCTTGGCTCCATTTCATTGAGTNTTTTGCCTTTTCATACTGTTCATAGGGTTCTCAAGGCAAGAATACTGAAGTGGTTTCCCATTCCCTTCTCCAGTGGACTACATTCTGTCAGACCTCTCCACCATGACATGTCCATCTTGGGTGGCCCCGCATGGCTTGGCTCCATTTCATTGAGTTAGAGAAGGCTGTCATCCATGTGATCAGATTGGCTAGTTGTCTGTGACTGTGGTTTTAGTCTATCTGCCCTCTGATGCCCTCTCTCGGCACCTACCATGTTACTTGTGTTTCTCTTACCTTGGACATGGGGTATCTTTTCACGGCTGCTCATTACCTTGGTCGTGGAGTAGCTCCTCTTGGCCTGTCACCCCTGCCCTCAGGTGCAGTCTAGCTCCTCTTATCTGCACTCATGTGCCATTGCAGCCTATATATGGATACTGTATAAAATAAAATATGAGAGCTAAAATTTAAAAGCAAATGAATGGGTTTAATCTGTATGCATGTCAGGAAGCAACAGTTAGAACAGGACATGGAACAACAGACTGGTTCCAAATAGAAAAAGGAGTACATCAAGGCTGTATATTGTCACCCTGCGTATTTAACTTATATGCAAAGTGCATCATGAGAAATGCTGGACTGGAAGAAACACAAGCTGGAATCAAGATTGCCAGGAGAAATATCAATAGCCTTAGATATGCAGATGACATCACCCTTATGGCAGAAAGTGAAGAGGAACTAAAAAGCCTCTTGATGAAAGTGAAAGAGGAGAGTTAAAAAATTGGCTTAGAGCTCAACATTCAGAAAACGAAGATCATGGCATCCGGTCCCATCACTTCATGGGAAATAGATGGGGAAACAG
>SJYX01023236.1:111825-125781 GCA_006410675.1 Oreotragus oreotragus
GGGCTCCAAAATCACTGCAGATGGTGACTGCAGCCATGAAATTGAAAGACACTTACTCCTTGAAAGAAAAGTTATGACCAACCTAGATAGCATATTCAAAAGCAGAGACATTACTTTGCCAACTAAGGTCCGTCTAGCCAAGGCTGTGGTTTTTCCTGTGGTCATGTATGGATGTGAGAGTTGGACTGTGGAGAAGGCTGAGCGCCAAAGAATTGATGCGTTTGAACTCTGCGGTGTTGGAGAAGACTGTTGAGAGTCCCTTGGACTGCAAGGAGATCCAACCAGTCCATTCTGAAGGAGATCAGCCCTGGGATTTCTTTGGAAGGACTGATACTAAAGCTGAAACTCCAGTAGTTTGGCCACCTCATGCAAAGAGTTGACTCATTGGAAAAGACTTTGATGCTGGGAGGGATTGGGTGCAGGAGGAGAAGGGGACGACAGAGGATGAGATGGCTGGATGGCATCACTGACTCAATGGACATGAGTCTGAGTGAACTCCTGGAGTTGGTGATGGACAGGGAGGCCTGGCATGCTGCGTTTCTTGGGGTTGCAAAGAGTTGGACACAACTGAGCGACTGAACTGAACTGAATGGCAAAGTTACATGGAGTGGAAAGGAAAATTAGGTAACTGGAAGATAGATTAGTAGAAAATATTCAAATGGAAGCATAAAACATCAGAAGGGAAATATAGAGAAATGAGTGTGTTCTATAGAGCATAATTACAAGTTTAGCTAATGTATAATTTGTTATTCAGTTTTAAGAGAAAGAAATGGAGGAATAAAGTACTTAAAAGGATAATAACTGGTATTTTATAAAATAGATTGGCAATATGTAATACAGATTAAAAATGCTATAGTGCTTCTGCTTCTGATGTTTAAGAGAAGCTAGATACATTCCCACATGTTAAATGGCTCCTGAAAAGAAAAGAATATACAAAACACATATTTGCTAGTCATTGGACCATGAGCAACAGAAGACAGTGATTCTTGAAGGAAGAAAATGAATAAAATGAGGCTTCTGTTGGCCAAGCTTGTAGCTAGCTAGACTTTCCAGGGTGCAGTCTGGGAGGACCCCTGGACAGAGATTAGCAGTGTTCTTGAGTTGAGCAGTAGAGTTCATCCATTGTTTATTTATTTATTTGGCTGTGTCAGGTCTCGGTTGCTGCTTGTGGGATCTTCATTCCATCACGCCGGATCTTTTGTTGGGGTACCAGGGACTCTTTAGTTGGGGTGCATGGGCTCTGAAACACAAGGCCTGCACTAGTTGCAGTGCACAGGCTTAGTTGCTCTGAGGCATGTGGGATCTTAGTTCCCTGACTGGGAGTGGAACTCTCATTCCTTCCATTTCAAGAATTCTTAACCAGTAAACCACCAGGGAAGTCTCAAGAGATGCTAATTTGAAGCAAATAAGAAAGGTAGAACTTGTGAGGCAAAGTGCTGGAGAAATACTATGCATCATGTTAAGAAATCAAAATTACAGTTATATATCTTTCCCTCAGAAAACCAAAACACACACACACACACACACACACACACACACAAAGCAAGAGTACTATGACAGGATCAGATGGCTATGCTGGTAAATTGAATCAAAAATCTAAAAAGGAAATGATACCAAATCTATGTAAATTTTTTCAGAAAACAGAAAATGAAGAAATACTTCTCAATTCATTCTTGTCAACATGCATTACCCTGTGGTACAATCAGTCAAGGAACATTAGCCAAAGAGAAAACCACAGATTCATGAATAAAGCTATACAGATTTTCATCAAAATGGACCAAATGGAATCTAAATATACATATATATATAAAGTGTAGTTTATTGTGACTAGGTGAGATTTATCCCCAAATTCAAGATTATCTTAAAATGTTAAAATTTATTTTTTAAGATGAGCCTCAGTTGCTGACAAAAATAATTTTTTTATATTGGATATGAGTTTTAGTTGCTTAGTTGTGCCTGACTTTTTGTGACCCCATGGACTGTAGCCTTCCAGGCTCCTCTGTCCATAGAATTATCCAGGCAAGAATACTGGAGTGGGTTGCTATTCCCTTTTCCAGGGAATACTCCCAACCCAAGAATTGAACTTGCCTCTCCTGCATTCCAGGCAGGTTCTTGACAGTCTGAGGCAGTATCATTAGGTATATTAGATATGAAGTTGTCATCTTATTCACTGCCACTTTTAATGTCTTTGTTCTTGGTTGTCCAGTTGCCTAGTCTTGTCTAACTCTTTGTGATCCCATGGACTGTAGCATGCCAAGCCTCCTGTCCCTCACCTACTCCCTAACTATTCCCAAGTCCATGTGCATTGCATTGGTGATGCTGTTCACCATCTCATCTTCTGACACCCTCTTGTCTTTCTACTCTCAATTTTTCCCAGCATCAGTGACTTTTATAATGAGTCAGCTCTTTGCATCAGATGACCAAAATACTGGAGCTTCGGTTTCAGCATCAGTCCTTCCAATGAGTATTCAGGGTTCATTACCTTTAAGACTGACTGGTTTGATCTCCTTGCTGTCCAAGGGACTCCCAGGAGTCTTCTCCATCACCACAGTTTGAATCACAAAGTGTGTGGATCACAACAAACTGTGGAAGATTCTTAAAGAGATTGGAATACCAGACCACCTGACCTGCCTCCTGAGAAATTTGTATGCATGTCAAGAAGCAACAGATAGAACTGGACATAGAAGAACAGACTGGTTCCAAATTGGGAAAGGGGTACATCAAGGCTGTATATTGTCACCCTGTTTAAATTATACACAGAGTAATCATGAGAAATGCTGGACTGGATGAAGCACAAGCTGGAATCAAGAACGATGGGAGAAATATCAATAACCTCAGATATGCAGATGACACCACTCTTATGGCAGAAAGTGAAGAACTGTAACGCCTCTTGATGAAAGTTCAAGAGGAGAGTGAAAAAGTTGGCTTAAAACTCAACATTCAGAAAACTAACATCATGGTGTCCAGTCCCATCACTTTGTGGCAAATAGATGGGGACACAGGGGAAACAGTGAGAGACTTAATTTTCTTGGGCTCCAAAATCACTGCAGATGGTGACTGCAGCCATGATATTAATAGATGCTTGTTTCTTGGAAGAAAAGCTATGATCAACCTAGACAGCATATTAAAAAGGAGAGATATTACTTTGCCAACAAAGGTCCATCTAGTCAAAGATATGGTTTTTCCAGTAGTCTTGTATGGATGTGAGACTTGGACTATAAAGAAAGCTGACCACTGAAGAATTGGTGCTTTTGAACTGTGGTGCTGGAGAANGGTAGTTTGAGCATTCTTTGGCATTGCCTTTCTTTGGAATTGGAATGAAAACTGACCTTTTCCAGTCCTGCGGCCACTGCTGAGTTTTCCAAATTTGCTGGCATATTGAGTGCAGCACTTTCACAGCATCATCTTCCAGGATTTGAAACAGCTCAACTGGAATTCCATCACCTCCACTAGCTTTGTTCCTAGTGATGCTTTCTATGGCCCACTTAACTTCACATTCCAGGATGTCTAGCTCTAGGTGAGTGATCACACCATCATGATTATCTGGGTCATGAAGATCTTTTTTGTACAGTTCTTCTGTGTATTCTTGCCACCTCTTCTTAATATCTTCTGCTTCTGTTAGGTCCAGACCATTTCTGTCCTTTATCGAGCCCATCTTTGCATGAAATGTTCCCTTGGTATCTCTAATTTTCTTGAAGAGATCTCTAGTCTTTCCCATTCTGTTGTCTTCTTCCTTTTCTTTGCATTGATCGCTGAGAAAGGCTTTCTTATCTCTCCTTGCTATTCTTTGGAACTCTGCATTCAGATGGGAATATCTTTCCTTTTCTCCTTTGTTTTTCACTTCTCTTCTTTTCACAACTATTTCTAAGGCCTCCTCAGACAGCCATTTTGCTTTTTTTGCATTTCTTTTCCATGGGGATGGTCTTGATCCCTGTCTCCTGTACAATGTCATGAACCTCCATCCATAGTTCATCAGGCACTCTATCAGATCTAGTCCTTTAAATCTATTTCTCACTTCCACTGTATAGTCACAAGAGGTTTGATTTAGGTCATACCTGAATGTTCTAGTGATTTTCCCTGCTTTCTTCAATTTAAATCTGAATTTGGCAATAAGGAGTTTATGATCTGAGCCGCAGTCAGCTCCCGGTCTTGTTTTTGCTGACTGTATAGAGCTTCTCCATCTTTGGCTGCAAAGAATATAATCAATCTGATTTTGGTGTTGACCATCTGGTGATGTCCATGTGTAGAGTCTTCTCTTGTGTTGTTGGAAGACAGAGTTTGCTGTGACCAGTGCCTTCTCTTGGCAAAACTCTATTAGCCTTTGCCCTACTTCATTTCGTACTCCAAGGCCAAATTTGCCTGGTACTTCAGGTGTTTCTTGACTTTCTACTTTAGCAATGGTAGACCCCTCTAAAAGATGAGAAAAAATTGTAGTATTATACTTTCCTATTTTTATAAAAATCTTTTCAGAGAAAACTACTTTAAGTCAATTATGTCTTCTTTTGGAGTTATCTAAGGCAAATTATGTGCTTCCCTTGTGGCTCAGCTGGTAAAGGATCCACTTGTAATGTGGGAGACCTGGGAAATTGTGTACTTTTTAAAAAGTTATGTAATTCAAGGTGTTACACCTAATAGAATAAAATGGGATAAATCTTTTCAGAGAAAACTACTTTAAGTCAATTATGTCTTCTTTTGGAGTTATCTAAGGCAAATTATGTGCTTCCCTTGTGGCTCAGCTGGTAAAGGATCCACTTGTAATGTGGGAGACCTGGGAAATTGTGTACTTTTTAAAAAGTTATGTAATTCAAGGTGTTACACCTAATAGAATAAAATGGGATTATGCTGATGTCACATGTTTTCTTCTCTTTCCTTCCTTCCTTTTCCTCCCTCCCTTCTTTCCTTCCTTCTTTCTTTTTTTTTTTAAATATCCATTGTTTCTGCTTTATTTAAACATGTGGGTACAAATATCTGTTCAGGATAGTCATTTTCCTTAGAATATGTACTTAGCAGTGGCTTGCTGGATCACATGATAGCTCTATTTTAAAGTATCTCTAGTGGGCAATTTCTACAGAAATTTCAAAAGCTGCTACTACTTACTCCTACTGATGGCACCAACTTTTTTTTTTACTACACATAATTAGCTGCCAGCTATTATCATTTATAGAACTTTGTAAGGGGTACTACCAGAGGCAGTGAGAACCACATCAACTCCATCCAAATGCTGGGACACTATCAACAGCTAAGACTTAAAGCATAAAAGCAACTTTGTATTCCATTCAGGAAATGGATGAATTTCTTTTTCCCTTTTTTTTAAATATTCTAAATACAATCATGAATGCCTTTATAAAGGGGCAAAAAAGAAGAGACAGACACAGGGTCACAAAGGTAAGCCATGCAGGACAAAGACAGATCGAAGTCATGCCTGTACAAGCGAGGAATATCAAAGATTGCTGAAGCTACCGAAAGTCAGGAAAGCAGCCTGGAATAGCAGGAACCCACGCTGCCGACACTGTGATTTTGGACTTCTAGACTCTGTGTGCTTAGTTGCTCACTCGTTTTCAATTCTTTGCAACCCCACGGTCTGTAGCCCGCCAGGCTACTCTTCCATAGGGATTCTCCAGGCCAGAATAGTGGAGTGGGTTGCCTTGCCCTTATCCAGGGCATCTTCCCAACCCAGGGATCAAACCCAGGTTTCCTGCATTACAGGTGGATTCCTTAGCATGGACTCTGAGCCACCAGGGAAGCCCTCTGAACTCTAAGACTGTGAGAAAATAAGTTTCTGCTTTTTTTTTTTTTTTCTACAACTAAGTTTGCAGTAATTTGTTATGATACTCCAGGAAACTGATACACATGACATATTACACTTGTTAAGTTCATTCAGGCCTATTATTTTCATTGACTCACAAGAATCATTTAAAGCATATATTGTTTTGATTTTATAGGTGAGAAAATAGGAATCAGAGTGCTATGCTGATTTTCCTAAGATAAAATAGTGAGATGTTTGGAGGCTTAATACAGTGGAGTTTCCCCGCTATCCAGAGCCATTCATTCACTCAGCAAATACTACTGAGTCCAGCTTTTGTTCCAGATACTGTACTTTTTGTTAACAAGAGAAGAAGATAATGAAGACACACTTCTTGTCATCAATTTACTTGGAGTCTATGCCATAACATACAGAAAATAATGCAAATTCTGTAGTGCAGAAACCTAATGAAGAATGTATTTTAAAGTTATTTTGGGGTTGTGGGAAACTGGGTAATATTGTGAGCTGTGGGCTTAGGATATCAGAATTGAGTCAGAGAAAGAAAAATGCCAAAGTTAAACTAGGTTTAGCAATGATTATTAATTGTAAAATGCACTAAAGCTTTTAAAACATTTTCACAACTCACAGTTAGTGAGAGTGAATGTTAAGTCACATACTCAAAGACGAGGAGGCTGGAATTTGATAATTTGGTAAGGCTGGGAATTGAACTCGTGTCCATTTCTGTGTGTCTGTATATACTGCTATTTAGTATATCATACCACTGCTAGGGAATTTCATATAGTAAATTATATTTCTCTTACCATGCATTTTATTTATTTTTACTTCCTTATAAATAAATATAGAACATTGATCTCATACACTTCTGTGTTAGCACTAGTCACTACTGTACTTGAAAGTGAAAGTCACTCAGTTGTGTCTGACTCTTTGCAACTCCATGAACTGTAGCCTGCTGGGCCCCCCTGTCCATGGATTTCTCCAGGCCAGAATACTGGAGTAGGTTCCCAATTCCTTCTCCAGGGGAATCTTCCCAGTCCAGTGATTGAACCCAGGTCCCCTGCTTTGAAAGCAGATTCTTTGCCATATAAGCCACAGGAGAAGCTATACTTATATAGTTTTATGTTTATTTATTTTATCTGTAGCAGGATCTAATTCACTTTCATAAAGTACATTGTTATCGTTTCTTTTAGTTTCCCTTTGAGTAGCATATTTCCTCAATCTTTCTTTTTCATTCATTGGCTTACCATATTTTGAAGAGTGTAAACCATTTATTTTGTAAAATGTCTCAGTTTGGGCTTTTCAGATGTTTTTTCATGATTAGAATCATGTGAATTTTGGCAAAAATACCATAGATTTGATGTTGGATCTGTGTCAGGGTATCTGACCAGAGGACACCTAGCAATGATTACACAAGTAGCAAACACCCATATCTTGGTTCCTCAAAATTATTATCCACTAAGAAGAACCAGGGATCTTTGGAGAAATGCTTAATTCCAGAGCTGGGTCTGGAAGTATTCAGAAGAATCCTGGAACAATTTGCTTTACCAGGAAGTAAGAAGATCATTCAGTTATATCAACAAATCAAATGGAAACTTTTTTCATTTCTGTTTGCATTTAAACTTTTTTGGGGGGTTTTATATATATTTATACCTCAAAATATATTGCTGTGCTTCTATTTTTGAGCATGACAGGTAAGCATATTTATGCAGAATTAGCATGAATGAACTAGTGTGCAGCATCTGTTCAGTGCAGTGTGGCTTTCCTCCAGGGTTAAAATGTCAACAGAGCATAGCAACTTTTTTAGAAAAGGGAAAAGTGAGCTTTCATTGTTTCTAGGCAGACATAAATATCATAGGTAGTATCATGACAGACAGACTAATGGACTTAGGAAAGAGTGGAGAAATGGAGCACTTTTATCATTTGATCAGTCTTGCATATTCTGTCCTAATTTTCTGGTTGTGCCAAAACATGCTTTTTTTTTTTTTTTTTTTAAGATTTAAGAATCAATCAAGTTATTCATTGTGAGCACTGTACATTAAAGATTGTGATGTTACCGTATGACAATCTACAGTAGAAAATGCTGAAGTGCTTATGGTCTAAGTACATGGTTCTACGTTTAAGAAACAATATGCTTTGTTAGGCAGTTTTCATATGCATTTATAATATTTCATATAAATTCATACCTAGGTAATGATATGAAAATAAATATGTATATTCATGACTACAGCCATGAAATTAAAAGATGCTTACTCCTTGGAAGAAAAGTTATGACCAGCCTAGACATTTTTTTTTTTTTTAAGATTTAAGAATCAATCAAGTTATTCATTGTGAGCACTGTACATTAAAGATTGTGATGTTACCGTATGACAATCTACAGTAGAAAATGCTGAAGTGCTTATGGTCTAAGTACATGGTTCTACGTTTAAGAAACAATATGCTTTGTTAGGCAGTTTTCATATGCATTTATAATATTTCATATAAATTCATACCTAGGTAATGATATGAAAATAAATATGTATATTCATGACTACAGCCATGAAATTAAAAGATGCTTACTCCTTGGAAGAAAAGTTATGACCAGCCTAGACAGTACATTCAAAAGCAGAGACATTACTTTACTGACTAAGGTCCATCTAGTCAAGGCTATGGTTTTTCCTGTGATCATGTATAGATGTGAGAGTTGGACTGTGAAGAAGGCTGAGCGCCGAAGAATTCATGCTTTTGAACTGTGGTGTTGGAGAAGACTCTTGAGAGTCCCTTGGACTGCAAGGAGATCCAACCAGTCCATTCTGAAAGAGATCAGCCCTGGGATTTCTTTGGAAGGAATGATGCTAAAGCTGAAACTCCAGTACTTTGGCCACCTCATGCAAAGAGTTGACTCATTTTAAAATACTTTGATGCTGGGAGGGATTGGGGGCAGGAGGAGAAGGGGACGACAGAGGATGAGATGACTCGATGGCATCACTGACTCAATGGACGCGAGTCTGAGTGAACACTGGGAGTTGGTGATGGACAGGGAGGCCTGGCGTGCTGCGATTCATGGGGTCGCAAAGAGTCGGACACGACTGAGCGACTGAACTGAACTGAATTGATTCATGTCTAAATATATGTACATTATATACAAACATATATGTATGTATATGGATACATATGGCATTCCTGATGGCTCCAATGGTAAAGAACCTGCCTGCAATGAAGAAACTCAGGTTTGATCCCTGGCTCAGGAGATCCCTTGCAAGAGGGCAAGTAAACTAATTGAAGTATTACTGCCTGGAGAATTCCATGGACAGAAGAGCTGTCCATGGAAGGCTACATGGGGTCATGAAGAATCAGACATTAGTAAGTGACTAACACTTAGAATTTTTTCCACTTTCATGGGTACATATATAAATAAATGCATAAATGTTAAAAAATGTATTCATTCAGTTCAGTTCAGTGTCTCAGTTGTGTCTGACTCTTTGCAACACCATGGGATGCAGTGTGCCAGGGTTCCCTGTCCATCACCAACTCCCAGAGCTTACTCAAACTCATGTCCATCGAGTCAGTGATGCCATCCAAAGTGTGCTGCGATTCATGGGGTCGCAAAGAGTCGGACACGACTGAGCAACTGAACTGAACTGAACTGATTTATATATTTTTGGCTGTGATGGGTCTTCATTGCCTCGTGGGCTTTTCTCTAGTTGAGTGGGGACTGCTCTCTAGTTGCAGTATGTGGACTTTCCATTGAAGTGGCATCTCTTGTTGTGGAGCACAGGCTCCAGGACACTCAAGCTTCATAGCTGTGGCATATAGCCTCAGTAGTTGTGAATCCTGGGCTCTAGAATACAGGCTCAATAGTTATGGTATACAGGCTTAGTTGCTCTGCAGCATGTGATATCTTCTTGGACCAGGGATCTAACCCTTGCTTCCTGCACTGGAAGGCAGATTTTTTTACTACTGAGCCACCGGGAAGCCCCACTAGCAATTCCTGAGTGCACATAGTGTTCCAGGTGCTTACTGTTGAGTAAATCTATGAAGCAGTTATTATCCACAGTTTTCAGATGAGGAAATAAAAGTTCTGAGAAAGTACATAAAATGCTCATGGCATTTAGTGGGGTGGTGAAAACATCATTTGAACTCATATTGATTTGATTCTAAACAAATGTTTGTTTTCCCTCAAGTTAAATAAAAAGCATTCACATTTTTCTAATAGGCAAATTAAGAAAAAAAGATTAAGATTTAAATATTTAGAGAAAAAGGGAATAAGAGTTTTTAAAGAACATGGAAATTGAGTTGTTTTCTATTAAATACATGTATTAGAGTTTAAGTTCTGCCTTAATGAAGGAATAAATAAAATGCTCATGGCATTTAGTGGGGTGGTGAAAACATCATTTGAACTCATATTGATTTGATTCTAAACAAATGTTTGTTTTCCCTCAAGTTAAATAAAAAGCATTCACATTTTTCTAATAGGCAAATTAAGAAAAAAAGATTAAGATTTAAATATTTAGAGAAAAAGGGAATAAGAGTTTTTAAAGAACATGGAAATTGAGTTGTTTTCTATTAAATACATGTATTAGAGTTTAAGTTCTGCCTTAATGAAGGAATAGGGACTGAATTTGACCTTTACGCCTTAAAAATTAAAAACTGGGTAAAATATTTAACATGCAATTTTTAAACATTGGACAGCAAGCAGCACAGTAATATGGTCTCTGAGAAAAAGAAAACAAACAAAAGTGAACATTATATTACACAAACTTTCTTCCTGGAGATTTATTCCTGGTCGTAAAGCAAAAAGAGTAAATTAGGACTCTCCAGAAAAATAGAAACAGTAGCATGTATATATATATATATAGAAACGGATTTATTTTAAGGAATTGGTTTATCATTATGGAGGCTGACAAGTGCCAAAATCTGTAGAGTGGATAGTCGGGGTAGAGACTCAGGGAAGAGTCAATGCTGCAGTTCAGTTCTTAAGTCCATCTGTTCTTGTTTTACCAGTCTTGTTTAACCCAGGCCTTCAACTGATTAGATAAGGCCGACTAGCATTATAGAAGGCTATCTGCTTTACTATGAGTCTACCAATTTAACAGTTAATTTCAATGAATTGATAAGCTTGACTTCATTAAAATTAGACATTTCTGCACTGTGAAATATCTTGCCAAAAGAATGAAAAGACAAGACATAGACTGGGAGACAATATCTGTAAAACATATATCTGAAAATGTATTGTCCAAAATATACAGGGAAACTCCTAAAACACAACAGTAAGAAAATAATATGATTGAAAAATGGGCCAAAGGCCTTAACAAACACCTTACCAAAGAAGATATGCAGTGTAATATACATACAGTAGAATATAAATAGGGTGAAATATTTTTTAGTCCTTTAAAAGGAACAACATGCTGTTTGTACCATAACACCGTACAATACATGTCTTTAACTCTTCATTTTCATCTGCAAAATATAAACAATATATATGTAAAATGTGAGCAAATAAAAAATTTTACTTTATCTTTTGGCATAAAGTATCCTATATCTTTCAATTTCCCTACATGCTATGACTAATTCTAGTGATTCTCACCTTTCAACTTGCTAGCTGCAATAGGAAACATTATATGGTTAATATGTTCTATAATTTCTTAATACATGTTTAAATTCTAGGGGAATTATGTTTCCTCTTATTTACCAGAAAAATTGTTTTGGTTCTTTAACCCAAAGGCTTGACTTTTTGATTCTTACCTGCCATGGCATTTTATAATTTATGCGGTTTGTAACAGGCCTTTCTTTTTTGCTTCAAATGGAAATCAACTACTGTTGTGAAACAATCACAGGCCTAGACTTTTTATTTCCCCAAAGTCTAATTTTGTATTAACATTCTGTAAATTATTGACTTTTAATAGCCTTAGAAGAGAGCTTTCTCAAGAAAGAAAACATAAAACATCAGAGTCATGAGATCTGGAATCTTTTTGTATCAGTGTCCAGTGTTTTGATCTGGTTCTGTTTAACATTTTATTAGTAGAGTCCTATATACTGGAAGAGTAGATGATCAAACTCCTTCCCTTCTCCTCTTTCTGTCTCCATGCCCTATATAAACAAACCCAATTCCTTCAGATCTCATATGTTGAAGTTTTACTCATCATTTAATGTCTGACAAAAATACACTCTTTCTATAAAAACTTTATCTTCTCAATCAATTGGAAATCTCAGATTATCACCATTTTATAATTATTGTTATCAATAGATTTTCTTGGACAATTTTATCAGACACTCAAAAGATAAAGACTAAGCATCATGTATATATTTACTTTATCTGATTTAAACTTAGTAGTTAATGTATGTTGATACAATAGCATGATACACTTTATTTTTCAAGCCCAATGGAATATTCACTGATATAAACCATATCCTGGGCTACAAAGCAAACCTCAACAAATGAAAACTACTTGTAAAGTTTATATTATTCTGAAGGAGATCAACCCTGGGATTTCTCTGGAAGGAATGATGCTAAAGCTGAAACTCCAGTATTTTGGCCACCTCATGCGAAGAGTTGACTCATTGGAAAAAACTCTGATGCTGGGATGGATTGGGGGCAGGAGGAGAAGAGGACGACCAAGGATGAGATGGCTGGATGGCATCACGGACTCAATGGACGTGAGTCTGAGTGAACTCCGGGAGATGGTGATGAACCGGCAGGCCCGGCGTGCTGCGATTCATAGGGTCGCAAAGAGTCGGACATGACTGAGCGACTGAACTAAACTGAAAATAATAATCAAATAGAAATTGATAACAGAAAGCCAAGTGGAAAGTCTTTATAATGTTGTTGCTTTTAAGTTGCTAAGACATTTTTTACTTTTCCACCACTCCATGGACAATAGCCCACCAGACTCTTCTGCCCACAGGATTTTTCCAGGCAAGAATACTGGATTACCATTTCCTTTTCCAGGGGATCTTCCTGACCCAGAGATCAAACCCATGTCTACTGCATTGCAGGCAGATTCTTTGCAGCTGAGCCACTGGGGAAGGCCTTTCTATACATGGTAATAGCCTAAATAATCTATGGGTCAAGGAAGAAATCTCAAAGAAAACAAAATATATCTAGAACTAAATAAAAATGAAAATATAGCATATTAAAATATTTGACATTCAACTGAAGCCTTCAATCAATAATGTTGTTTCCACTTAAAAAAAAAAAAAGAAACCAAGTATAATAAAAAAATACCCAAAACAAGAATAAGAAAAAAAAATAAAGACACAAGCAAAAATCAGTGCAAATGAAAACAAGAAAATCAATGGAAACAAAGCTGATTCATCAGAAAAAAAATAAGATTGATAAAGCTCTACTTTTAAGTCTGACAAAATAATAACAAAGACAAAAATAGCTAATATCAATAATGGAGCAAGAAGTATTACTACAGATCTTATGGTCATTGAAAGCATGATAGAACACTACAATTTTACCATCATAAATTCAGTTTAGAAGAAATAGACAAATTTCTCAAAACCCAAAAAATACTAAGGCTCAATAAAGATGAAATAGTCAACTAAAATAATCCTATTAGCTTTAAAGAAATTGAATTTGTAATTTAAAAGCTCTCCAAAGAGAAACAAGACCTGGATATTTCACTGAAAAAAATCTACCAAACAGTTAAATACAACAATTTTATACAATCTCTCAGTTCAGTTCAGTCACTCAGTCATGTCCAACTCTTTGTGATCCATGGACTGCAGCACACCAGGCTTCCCTGTCCTTTACCATCTCCCTGAGTTTGCTCAAACTCATGTCCATCAAGTTGATATACCATCCAACCATCTTATCCTCTCTTGTCCCCTTCTCTTCCTGCCTTCAATCTTTCCCAGCATCAGGGTCTTTTCCAATTAGACAATTCTTTGCATGAAGTGGCCAATATGTTGGAGTTTCAGCTTCAGCGTCAGTCCTTCTAATGAATATGCAGGGCTGATTTACTTTAGGATTGACTGGTTTGATCTCCTTGCAGTTCAAGGAACTCTCAAGAGTCTTCTCCAACACCACAGTTCAAAAGCATCAATTCTTCAGCACTCAGCTTTCATTATAGTCTAGCTCTCACATATATACATGACTACTGGAAAAAACATAGCTTTGACTAGACGGACCTTTGTTGGCAAAGTAATGTCTAATATGCAGCTTTCTAATATGCTGTCTAGGTTGGTCATAATTTTTCTTCCAAGGAGCAAGA
>SJYX01023236.1:153661-171751 GCA_006410675.1 Oreotragus oreotragus
GAATCCTCTAGGCCAGAATACTGGAGTCAGTAGCCTTTCCCTTCTCCAGGGAATCTTCCCAACCCAGGGATCAAACCAAGGTCTCCATCATTGTAGGCAGATTCTTTACCAGTTTAGCCATAAGGGAAGCCTGATCATGGTAGTATATATTACAAAATATTTAACAAACAAATTTATTGCTAATAATATGTTAAAAGCTTCTATCAATAATTACCTTGACTATGCTGATAGTTCTGTGGATATATATTTATACCAAAGCTTGTGAACTTGCATGTTTTAAATATATGCATTTTATTATATATCAACCAAATTTAAATTAAGCAGTTAAAAATTAATAGGAATATAACTCAATAGAAAGGTAGGCAAAATATATGAACAGGCAGTTCACTAACAAGGAAAATTGAATGGCTCTTAAGGATATACTGTATTTATGCGCTTAGTCGCTCAGTCGTGTCCAACTCTTTGTGGCCTCATGGACTGTATAGTCCACCAGGCTCCTCTGTCCATGGGATTCTCCAGGCAAGAATACTGGAGTGGGTTGCCATGCCTTCCTTCAGGGGATCTTCCCAACCCAGGGATCGAACCCAGGTCTCCCACATTGCAGGTAGATTCTTTACATCTGAGCCACCAGAGAAGCCCCATAAGGATTAAAAAAAATATTAACTCTCACCAGCAAGGGAATACATATTACAGTAATGATGTTCCATTTTACAACCATAAGATTAGCAAAATGATAAGAAGGTAACAATACCAGATCATGGCGTATGCTGTGGAAAACTGAAAGTCTCATACATTGCTGCTGGAAGTGTGAAATAGTACGATCATATTACAGAGTAAATTTTGCAATATTGGCTAAAGTTGAAAATGTGACTATGCATTAATATCCAATGGCCTAGTAATTTGAATTCTAATAGCTAGAAAAAAATCCTTGTATATGTGCCACATGGTACACATACAAAGATTTTTGTTGAAATAATGTTTACAATAGGAAAAATCAAAACCAATCAAAATATTACAAACAGGAAAATGGCTAAATAATTTATAATTTATCCCTGAATTGAGAGACTTAATACTAGGCAGTAGCTAGGCTTAATTGTAAAGATCATGAATAAAATGTTGAGTGAACAATTTTTAGATTTAAACACACAGACTAAAATAATTTAATTGAAAATTTAAAATACACAAAGCTATACTAAATGTTCTATAAAGATGCATATATAGGTAATAAAGGTACAATAATATTGGCTAGAAAGATATAAGATATATTAGGAAGATATTCTGGAAGCTGTATAGAGAGAGGTAGTTAGTACTGGGCAGAGAACAAGAAAGCAATTTTGAATTTATCTGATAATATAATGTTCTTTCTCTTTGTTTAAAAAATGTATATGTGTGTGTCTGAAGCAGTGATAATGTTATTAATAATATTAATCTGTAATATTATTCTATTTATCTTTCTGTGATTTTAAATATTTTGAAACAAAACAGTGGCTTTATATTTTCTTAAGATCTAAATGAGCTATAAATGCAAACCTTGTCACAAAATTGCAAAGCACTAAGTATTTAATACAGGTATGGCAACCCTTATTTAAACAAAATATTAGGCCATATGATGTACCCATTTCTTATGACTTACTGATTGATAAATGAATGCCATCTCATAATTGGTAATTATTAAATAAATAGCAAACCAGTGACCAACTTTTAAGTGCTGAGAAAATATGACAATAACAAAGCAAAGGGACCAGATGGAGGTGGGAGTGGAAATGTGGAGATATGTATGCCTTCCAATGTTCCACACCAGGCTTAGCTTGCTGTCGACACTCAGTAAATGTTAAGCAACAATAATAATAATGGTACCATCTGCATGCCAAATTTAGACTGGTAGAAACGTACAGGATTGACAGCCCTAAAGGCCAGACTTTCCTTACTTATTATTCTCAGTGTGTACAGTATTTTTCTTAGCTCAGTTAATAGGATAAATATTCTTTCAGTCACTCAGCCAGAAAGCCACCATTATCTTTAACTCTCCCTGCTCAATCATCACTCACAAACACTTTCAGAAATCTACCAGTCTTCAGTGTCTTTCCCTTCTGAACCAGACATAGCATTGCTATTATAGTTTCCATAAAACCTGTAAGACTCTTATTTGTTACTTGCTCAGAAAAGCTCTGATAAGGTTTTGTTACCTAAGAGGATAAGATCATAGTATTTAAACTTGGTGTATAAGATTTTTTGATTGCCTCAACTAGTATTTCCAGCATAATATCATGCTGCATGTTGAAAACCTTCTCTTGCATCCTATTTGCCTCACATATAAGGCTAAGGAATTTTTTTCAAAAAAAAAAAAAACCAAAACACCTGTATGTACTTACACTTTTCTCACGTGAAATGATCTTACCTCTACCTGTTTTGATTTCTACCCATTATTCAAAGATCAATTTAGTTATCTCCTGTGTGAGAACATTGCTGTTCCTCCCAGGAGAATCTAATTTCTCTTTCATTTTCCTTTTATATATTGTTTGTGTTTTTCATACCATATTATAGTTAAAATTTATTATGCATCATATATTCTTCTAAGTTCCTTTTACCATCATATTAACAATATTATAATACATATTAACATACAATCTTCATAACAATCCCAGAAGGTCATTGTTAATCATTTTACAGTTAAGAGAACTAAGGTATGGAGAAATCAACTGATTTGACCACAGATAGTAAGTGACAGAGCTGGGATCTGAATCCATAGTGTCTGCTTTCAACGACTAGACTAGATTCTAAGCTACTTAAGAGAAAGTGATTCTTAAGAGAAAGTGATTCTCTTAAGACCACTTCATAAAGTTTTACCTTGATCCCATCCACCATCCCACATAAGTATCAGATTCCTCACAGCACCTAACAGGGCTTCTTATAGCTGGCAAATAAATTATGTTTGTAAAGGAAAAAGAAAAAAAAATTCAATTGATATCATTTAAAGGCATTATCACTAGCATTATTATCAAACTAATATTATCTCAACAACAAAAAATAAAACATCTCTCATTTATTCCATCCTTCACCCTCCAGATGGCAACTAGGCTTTAGAGATATTTAGTTCTAGCCTATCTTCCCCATTAAGAGTAATTAATAGCATTGTGTGCTTTATGTACTTCAACTGGAGTTAGAGCTGCTCTGGAAGATATACCCAAAATGCATTGACAGTATTCTGGAAGACGTATGCCCCTAAGGGAATTAGGTAGAATTATTCACAAGGAAGCACTGGGAACTAGACAAAAGGAGAACGTATGAACAGAAAGTTTGTGTCTCTGCTCCCCAAATTCATCTGTTGAAATACTAACAGCCAATGTCATTGTATTAGGAGGTGATGTCTTTGGGATGTAATTGGTCATTAAGGTGGAGACCTCATAAATAGGATTCGTGTCCTTGTAAGAAGAGATTGAAGCATTTTCTACCCCCTCTCTCTGCTCTCTACCATATGAGGATACACCCAACTGAAAACTAAGAAGCAAGCTTTTACCATACACTGGGTCTGCTAGCCAGAAGTCTTGATCTTGAACTTCTCAGCCTCCAGAACTATGAGAGATAAATGTTTGTTGTTTAAGACACTAAGTTTATGGCAATTTGTTGTAACAGTCACAGATGACTAAAACATAGAGTAACTCTGGAAACTGACTAGGTGTGGTCTCCCTGACAATCAAAGAGAAAATAGCCATGCAGTTTCCTGTAGAAGCTATACTCAAAGAACTCCAGCTGTAGTGGAAAGTTGAGGATACCTGTGTTCCAGGAAGACATCAACCATGAAAGTTATAGTTCACAACACAGTTCCTTAGAAACCAAATAAAACAATGATAGTGATGGAAATAACCAGACTATTAAGACTTCTCCATATGAACCTATCAGTTAGGACCATGTAGGTGCCAAAGAAGGATAGGAGTCCTTTAAACATTGATAATCAACTTTTTTACATTCCTGAGTTGGGAGTTTATAGGATATTTTAATTTACTCATAAAAGTAAGGAAATGTGGAAAAATTAATACTTACTTTAGCTCATGCATATGTTTATCAATCAAACCACAGTTTGGAAGCTATTTGTAAAATAAACTTTTATAAAGAATATACATTTTTGCCTTGGTTGTTTTTGATAGATCCTAAAATCCATTTATAGAGAAATCATAGACAGACAATTTGACTAATTCCATCTGAACTTTGATGAAAGAACATAATTAAACAGAAATTATAAGAAAATTAACAGATTATCATTTTCTTTATAAGAAGAATCACACAAAATGGAAGAGTTTACAGTTTATTTTGTAATATCTCCACTTGACTAAATCCTAATCTTCTCAATTTCTCCCAGAAGAGTAAAAACTATATATGAAAAGATGTCCTTCACAATGTTATTTATAAAATAAAAAGTTAACCAAAATAATTTATTCAAGTTGAGACACTATTTAAAGAGAAAACTAGCACTAAAAATTAACAGCTATTCAATGACCTATATAACAGTCATAAATTCAGTTCAGTTCAGTTCAGTTCCTCAGTCATGTCCGACTCTTTGCGACCCATGAATCGTGGCACGCCAGGCCTCCCTGTCCATCACCAACTCCCGGAGTTCACTCAGACTTATGTCAGTCGAGTCAGTGACGCCATCCAGCCATCTCATCCTCTGTCGTCCCCTTCTCCTTTCCAATGAGTCCCCTNTCAGTTCAGTTCCTCAGTCATGTCCGACTCTTTGCGACCCATGAATCGTGGCACGCCAGGCCTCCCTGTCCATCACCAACTCCCGGAGTTCACTCAGACTTATGTCAGTCGAGTCAGTGACGCCATCCAGCCATCTCATCCTCTGTCGTCCCCTTCTCCTTTCCAATGAGTCCCCTTTCCAGTGAGTCAACTCTTCGCATAAGGTGGCCAGAGTACTGGAGTTTCAGCTTTAGCATCATTCCTTCCAAAGAAATCCCAGGGCTGATCTCCTTCAGAATGGAATGGTTGGATCTCCTTGCAGTCCAAGGGACTCTCAAGAGTCTTCAGCACCACAGTTCAAAAGCATCAATTGTTCGGTGCTCAGCTTTCTTCACAGTCCAACTCTCACATCCATACATGACCACTGGAAAAACCATAGCCTTGACTAGATGGACCTTTGTTGGCAAAGTAATGTCTCTGCTTTCATAAATTAGGACACTTTTTTTGAAGACTGGAAACTATGGTTATGGCTATAATGAATTTAGTTAGGTCAATTATAGTCCACTTATTAAAAATATTGGCTACAGAGACTACTCTTAAAATTCTTATTCAACTTAATAATATGTGTTACACAAAAGGTATATCGCACTGAATATGTTCCCTGTTTTATAGGGAACTGAAATTGTATCGACTTTTGAAGTTGTATTATAGTGTGATTTCACTATGTAAATATTGTTAGCATACATATTGATACTAATAGTTAAAAAAAATAAGAACTTGTGCCTGACTTTTAAGACGGTGAATGAAATTTTCAGTGATTTCTTTTTTTTTTACTTTTCACTTGTGTTATTTCTATAACATTGTTTAGACAATACCCTAGAAATGACAAAAAATGACAAACTTGAATATTCAATCCATTGGCATTAATAATTAGAGTTAATTAGCAAATATATTATTTATTGAGTTCTATTAAGTAATAAGTATTCCCTGGTGTTTCAGATGGTAAAGAATCTTCCTGTAATGCAGGAGACCCAGGTTTGATCCCTGGGTCAGAATGATCCCCTAGAGAAGGGAAAGGCTACCCACTCCAGTATATTTGTCTGGAGAATTCCATAGACAGAAGAGCCTTGTGGGCAACAGTCCATGGGGTTGCGAAGAGTCAGACACAACTGAGCTACTGACACACACTATTGTGATAAGTGCTTCGTTTATAACTGCATATGATGAACTTTAGGTTTAAAGGAATTAAGTAATTGGCCAAAGGTCAAACCCATGATAAACAGCTAACTCCAGCATCGAATGGCTGATCCCAAAAGATGTGCTCTTATTCACTATTGGTCACCCACCGGAGAAGGCCCTGTCCTGTTCCACACATTATTTAATTTTCTTTTGGTTTCATGCTAACATTAAACACTCAAAATAACAGCCCTGAATCTGGCTGTGACCCAATGCAAGGTCTCCCAGGAGACTCCTGGCCCAGTATCAGAGATCCCAGATGGGAAACCCATATAAGCCACTTTCCTAGGCTTTCTTTGGCAGCATATATGTCGATCCCAGATGGAAACTGCAAGTGAACAAAACCAAATTGTACGGTTCAAATATGCTGGATTGATTCAGCTCAAGTTTCTCGAAATTAAATTTTTTGAAAGTTAAAATCATGGGATGAATAATTTTTTATCAGAATTTTTCATGTAATCTTTTGAATATAAAATGTAGCCCTCTAAATCATAGTGATGAATTGGAAAAATAATGCCATTTTGCAGTAACTTCACCCTTTTAATAAGCAACTTTCATTTTTGTTTTCCTTAGGTCTTACAGTCCATGTTTTTGTCTTCATGTTTTCTTCATGTTTTTATCCTTCTTTTACCTGAAGTATTTTATACACCAGGAACTCAACATCTGAGAAGATGGCCAAAGGCTTCTTCCCTCTCAATAATGGGATAGGGAATTCCTTAGTTGATCCAATGGCTAGTACTTGGCATTTTCACTGCTGGGGTGTATGTGTTATTAATGGCTATGTATGTGATGTGATGTGTTAATTGTTGAAGAATGACCCTATCCAGGTCTCTGAGGAAGAAATTAAGCTGAAGTTTCATTGAAGGCAAAGAAAGAAAAGAGACAAGTATTTGGTCAGTGAGAGAAATACAGCCAGACTTGGAAGAGGAGTTGGATTCTCTTTGAAGAATTATGGAAGTGGCAGAGAATTTAGAGGTGATGGAAACTTGCAATCTATGCCACACCGAGTTTGGCTGGACTCCTGTAAGAGGAAAGGCTATTGCATGTGCAGAATGGCTTTTTGGTACCACTCTTTGTAAGTAACAATAGCAGTGCTGCTGAGCACGAGCACAGTCTTTGAGCAAAATAAAGATACAGTCTTAACATTCAAAAGTGATATTTTATAGCTGAGAAGAGCTAACCATGTTATCACAATAGCAAAATGATCATGCATGTTTCCACTGTCCTGACACCAAGTAAGCTTGATAAACACCATCATGAGTGACACTGGATACTCTAGTATCATGGGTGATAAGGTCTCAGAGCTAGGTTTAATTTAACCTAGGGAAAAAATGTAAATGTGGCATTTCTCACACATAAGTTTTATAGAATAAGTTCATAATGTTACATGTAAAATGAACTATATCGTCGTAAGAGTTTCTTACTGAAAAAACCATGTGTCATCTACGAAAATGTGAAATCTCTGCCATCTGCAGATCTGTTTAAGCATTTTTGAAAACAAGCTTTTTTGAAAGATTTATAAAGTAAGAACTTCAAGCAGAAATTTTGTTTCCAAAGGTGAGGTATTTTCAATTTTGAATATTCAGCAAAATGTATCTGATGTCTTGTAGGGGAAAGATGAAAAAGAAAATAGACATTAACTTAAATTCAACAGTTTTTATTTAGGTGGATGTATGAATATCTTTGTTGCATGGCAAAGCATTTGCAGAATCGCTCACCTACTCAACTACTGAGATTAAATCCCATCATATTTTCAGTTAAACAAATTATTAGGCCATTTTCCCTCAAATCTTTATGAGGATGTCAAGACAGTTTGGTGCTAGACATCTAAATGGAAAAGATGAATTTCGGAAATCTGTCAGCTAGTACTTTTGTATAATTCATCATGAATATTAGTTATCTCTTTTCAACAGCATAAGTGGTAGAAAAAAAGATTAATGAATTTTTTTTTGGACAAGCCAAATGTTTCCTGGATTTTTTGGGTTTTTTTTGCAATAGTGAAGAAATGTAAATATTTAAGTAGAAGTATTTTGAGTGTGCTGCAAGAGAAATTTCACCAAAACATTATTTATACATTTTCATTATACATTCATAACATTCATTCATTTGAATGTTAATGAAAAATAAGGCTTATTCATTTTATCAGTCTTTTCAAAGAATCAGCTTTTTATTTCATTGATTCTCCCTTTAGATTGAGCACTTAATAGGTTTCCATTTTCTTTCCTTTCTTAGCATATCAGTTATAATTTGTTTACTTTCTTTAGTGAGTGCCCTTGAGTTTGCAATATACATTTAAAACAAATCCAAGTCCTCTTTCAAATAACAACATGTCACTTCACATGTAGTGCAAGTACAAATATAGCAAATAATTATCATTCTTTACTATCATCCCCTGTATCATTGCTCTCATTAATTTCAGTTACACATAAGCTATAAATCATTGAATACATTGTTGTTTTTATATTTTGAATACACTCTTTTCTTTGATCAATTAAAAATAAAACTAATAAAAATTTTGATTTTGCTTTCATTTCTTCTTTTTTGATTCTCCTCTTTTCTTTATGTTGATCTGAGTTTCTGACCAATATTATTTTCCTTATCTCTAAAGAACTTCTTTTAACTTTTTTTTTCAAAGTAAGAAATTCCCTCAATTTTTGTTTGTTTGAGAAAACCTGAATTTCTCCTTCACTTCTAAAGTATAGTTTTGTAGGATACAGAATTCTAAGTTCATGTTTTTTTCTCTCAACACTTTAAACATTTCATTTCATTCCCTTCTTGCTGCATGATAGCTGAAAAGCAGGATGTAATTATTATCTTTGATTCTAAAACTAGAATACTCACCGGTAAGCAGTAAGGACTTCATTGCTAGTGGTAAATGGGATGACAATAACTCTTGCATGCCACAGCCTTATATTCAGTAAGAGTCTTACCAAAGATATTTAGATTAAAATAAGGTATAGGCAGAAGCTTCAGCTTCTGGAACAGTTTTAAAAGGTTGATATTTAAAATATCATGGTAGGAGCAATGATAATTCTAAAGATTGTCATTTGACTGGCTTTTATTTGCAACTTTCAAAGCTTAAAAATTAAATAGACTCAGGTAGTTTGAAAAAAAAAAACAAAAAACCTCCATGAGGACATCTGTAGATACAAAGCAAGGGCTCAACTTTTAATGATAAAAGTAGCACAGTTACAACTAATTCTATAACCTTTCCAGCTCTCCTGTGAAAATAATAATAATAATAATAAAATAAAATTTAAAAAAAGATGACTAAACCATGTTAATACAGACCAAAAAAAAAAACTCCCCCCCCCCAAAAAAAAAAGAAAGAAATGGTGCTAATGGAAAAAGAATGAGACTTGAGGCCTTGGTGGGAACATTTGATTGAATGAGCTTCACACTTCTAACCTCGGGATTCTCCTGTATATTCTGTTCTGGTAGAGACAGTTTCTTTTCTCTTGTCATTAAAAAAAATGCCTATATTCCCTGGAGTTTCTGCAAAGACATCTGAACTTTTGCTTTGGAAGATCATATTTTTGTTTTCATCAAAAATGCCCCTACTTCCTTTTATTACTTCCACAGTAGTAAATACAGTCAGCTTGAACAGGAAAATAAAACCCTTATTTCAGGAGAAGATAAACAGTAGAGAGGAGAATAGGAGGAGAGCGTGGAGGAGACAGAGAGGGAGAGAGAATCAATAAGTGAATGAGATAAAATGTTAGCAACAGATGAACTGGGGTTATAAATATATGTTCTTTGTACTATTTTTATTTTGTAACTCTTAACTATTTGTAGATTGAGATTATTTCCAAATAAAAAAATTTTTAAGTGTATATTTTCCAAACTGTGCTTTAAAGGTATCAAAAAAAAAAAGTTTTTTTTTCTTGAGACTTTTAAATGCTACATCTCTAAAGAGAGCAAAAGTTATAAAAATATTCTTTGATTTTAAGATTCTAAAAGGAGCTAAAATCTTTTAAACTTCACACTCAACATCCCCAAACACATTTTCAGAAATAAATCTTTTATGATTAATTGGATGAGTAGCTTTTTATACCTAATAAAACCACTTTCCTTAGATATGCCAGAGCAGGAGATTGTGAAATTGGTATGAGCTGGTTCAAAAGTAATCCAAGTCCTTGCTTGCATTCCAAACAACCAAGATCAAAAACTAAGTCCAAGAAGCAAGTTGTTCCTTAACTATTTGACTTCTTTGACCCTAAGAAATACCTGAATTTTAAGGAACAAAGTAATACCCATGGTATTGAATGTTCTAAGACCTTAAAATGTAAGACGCAATGTAAATGTCCAAAATGAATCATCCTCATCGCTTTATCTAAACATTATTAAAACATATTCCATATTTTTGAGTTTATGAGATATGACAGGGAGATTAATTTCAAAAATCTGCCAGATTGTTTTATTATTACATCTGATGAATTATTTCCATTCACTTGTATAATTTAATGTCCAAATTACAAATGGTAAAATGCTTTAACTAATGTATAACGGGAAATAGATGGGGAAACAGTGGAAACAGTGTCAGACTTTATTTTTTGGGGCTCCGAAATCACTGCAGATGGTGACTGCAGCCATGAAATTAAAAGACGCTTACTCCTTGGAAGAAAAGTTATGACCAACCTGGATAGTATATGCAAAAGCAGAGATATTACTTTGCTGACTAAGGTCCATTTAGTCAAGGCTATGGTTTTTCCTGTGGTCATGTTTGGATGTGAAAGTTGGACTGTGAAGAAAGCTGAGTGCAGAATTGATGCTTTTGAACTGTGGTGTTGGAGAAGACTCTTGAGAGTCCCTTGGACTGCAATGAGATCCAACCAGTCCATTATGAAGGAGATCAGCCCTGGGATTTCTTTGGAAGGAATGATGCTAAAGCTGAAACTCCAGTACTTTGGCCACCTCATGCGAAGAGTTGACTCATTGGAAAAGACTCTGATGCTGGGAGGGATTGGGGGCAGGAGGAGAAGGGGACGACCGAGGATGAGATGGCTGGATGGCATCATGGACTCGATGGACGTGAGTCTGAGTGAACTCCGGGAGATGGTGATGGACAGGGAGGCCTGGCGTGCTGCGATTCATGGGGTCGCAAAGAGTCGGACACGACTGAGCGACTGAACTGAACTGAACTGAATGTATATCATTCTATTGGAACTGTTTAGAATGAGTGGCTCTTTATTTCTCTAATCTGACCGCTGCTTGTCTGCCTCTTCAGTACAAAATTGACATACTACTTATACTGTGAAACAAAAATGACATTTAAAATCTTTTTTTGTGGGATAAGTCTCACCAGGCAGGGCAAGCAGAGATGAAAACATGTCTCTTATTGCAGAGATGATAATTCCTGGGGAAAGTTTTTGCAGTTCTTTCTCTTTTTTTCTAATTTTTCAGAAGCAGTAGTTTAGGGTTTAAATGCTTAATCCGTTCAAACTCCCATATTAGGTGAGCTATAACAGCAAATTAAGACTTCTAAGGTGTCCTAAAAATATCAGGTGATTCACTACCATGGGATAGGCAAACTATATTTGTCTTACAGGTCGTATTTTCAGTACCTAAATTTTATTTTAACCCACTTATTTTACATCAGAATAAACTGTGGCCTTGACAAGGAAGATAACTTGTCTAAATATGTATTAATATGTATTAATACATAATAAATATGTATTAATACCCAGGCATCTTCCCACTCTAGTATTCTTGTCTGGAAAATTCTATGGACAGAGGACCCTGGCTGGCTAAAGTCCATGGGTTGCTCACAATTGAGCATGAGTGTATGCACATACACACGCACACACACACATTTTGCTAAGTCTAATATTATATGAGGCATACCTAGAAAACTGCTTTTGTTTACTCTGGGTTTATCCTGCTGGTGACTTTAGTCTGAGTGCAAGATGGAAGCTCAGATTCCTTGTGTTGATAATGATATTTAAATCATTGTATATATATTAGTTTTAAAGTGAAACAGCATCATTCCCATGTGAAATCTAACTTGGTCTGTAGAGTTCAAATAGGTTTTAGCTTTGTGGTGGTTGATGTTTGACTTGAGCCTATGATTTCAACATATATTGTTTTTACTTTTAAAAATGAATTTTTAGAATTTTAAGATAAAATAGAAACTAGAAAAACAATAGAAAATATTAGCAAATATAAGTGTTAGTTTTTTGAAAAGGGGAAGTGTATTGACAACCCGTTAGCTAGCTTAATCAAAAAAAAAAAAAAGAGAGAGAGAGAGACAGAGTGGAAAGACTCAAATAAACAAGATTGTGAATGAAACAAGAGACATTAAAACTTAAGAAATTCAAAGATTCATACTAATATGAAAAAGTATACCCACAAAATTTGGATAACCTAGATGAAATGGATGAATCCCCAGAAACACAGAATTTAGTAAGATTGTTTCATAAAGAAACAGAAAATCTGAACAGACTAATAGTGAGTAGTGATGTTGAAGCAGTAATCATAAACCCCTCACTTGTTAATCATAAACATCTTACTTGTGAATTTTACTAAACATTTAAAAAAGAATTAACACAGATCTTTCTCAAGCTCTTCCAATAAAATTGGAGAGAAAAGAACACCTTAGAATTGCAAACTCTTTTTCTTAGAATTGCAAACTCTTAGAATTGCAAACTCTTTTTCTGGAAAATTTTGAGGACTACATTGATTCTGTATTCTTCCAAAGAGAATTTATGTTTTCCTTGGCCAGATACCTGGGTACACTATCATCTTGGGATCTTTTAAAATAAAGTTCTGACCTTAAGTTTTGCTGGATAATATAGATGTGTAATCCAGAGTTACTAACCATATGAGAGTCAGCCTATGTTTGTAGGGTAATTATGAAATCTGAACTGTCATTGGATCTAAAACATGAGCTCTCAAATACTTTGTATTTGCTATTTTAGGCTGAGGACTTAGGGAAGGCAGGTGATAAATGGAATTATGGTCCAAATCCATCTTACTGTATGTAGGACAGGTCCTTGGACACATCCTCAGGTTGTATCCGTGATCCCCAGAACATAATTGGCATGCATATATTTAGAGGCTAGTTGAACCCTCATATTGATTATCTTGACTGTGGAGCAAATTATACTATGCTAAGAAATAACAAGTGAAAGCTCCTGAAACTGTCCCATCACACTGCCAGGATAGTAAGTCAGCTGTATTACCACATCCCAGAAGGAACTGCAGAGGTAAATATAATTATCAAAGTTATAAAAAAGGCTGGAGTGGTGACCCTCCTCCCATTCAATTCAGCAGTACCATGCCCCAAAACTCAGATGAATAATAACAGATAATGGAGAATATGGTAACCCTCACCAAATGGCAGTACCCATTGCAATGGATCCTTATTGAAAAAGACCTAGACTGTCTCTAATACTTGGTATGCAGCTATTGAACTGCAGAATGTATTATTGTCAATCCTCACCGGCAAAGGAAAAAGGTTTGTTTTGAATAAGATAGACTGCAATACATATTTATTGTTTTGACCCTGAGATATGTTACTTTTTCATCTTTATTCCAGTAGTTGGCAGGGGTCGCAAAGAGTTGGACACGACTGAGAGACTGAACTGAACTGAACTGAACTGGTTATCTTAAAATTCTGTGTAATATTATGCTAGTCCACTATATTGTTCCACCATGCTAATAGGACTTAGTAAGGAGGAAATTTCAAATCGTTTATTTATGGCTTCAAAAATTATAAAATATAACTTCAGAAAACAACCTGCATTTATTCTTATGTATCTAACTCTTTAAACTTATATAATTTTGGTGTATCTTCGGAAGTTAATTTTTTCTAAATTTTGAAACATTTATTTTAGATATATTATTAAATAACCCCCAAGTTCCTTATTGATTTGCAGATGTCTTCAAAATATGTTATTTTCAGTCTATTTTATTGCCTATTATCTATTTTGCACATATATTCTATTGAGTACAATCTTTTTTTAATTTAGAGAAATATTTAAACTATGTCTATTTTTGCTTTTTAAATATTCTTTGACATCCTTACCTGTTTATGTTTCCAGATAATATCTATTATCTCATTATAGGGTTCCAAGAAAAAAAATGGTAAGATTTAGTAGTGAAATTATGTTAATTCCACTAATTAACTTGGAAAAATTGAAATCTTTATAATGATTAGACAACCATAATAAAAGTTTATGCATTTATATATTTAATAACCTGTCACTGATTTAATCAAAGAAAACTTTGTATTGTTACCTTTGTACATGCAATCTACATTAATAAATATTTTATAAGAAAGATCAATGAATAAAGCAAACCAGGAAATAAAGCTTGAAACAATGTATTCTACTTTCTATGTAAATCTAAACCTTATAAATGTAGATATGCTTTAGTATGTAGAAAAGGAAAATGATAATAGTGAAGAGTGCTTGGCATCACAGAAATAATTAATTGAAAAGTAACAGGATTTAGCCTACATAGATGAAAAGTTATAAATTAATTATATTGGAAAGTTTTTCATATAAACAGAATAGATAACAGTAGGACAGACTGAGTGACTTCACTTTCACTTTTCTCTTTCATGCATTGGAGAAGGAAATGGCAACCCACTCCAGTATTCTTGCCTGGAGAATCCCAGGGATGAGGGAGCCTGGTGGGCTGCCGTCTATGGGGTCACACAGAGTCGGACACGACTGAAGTGACTTAGCAGCATGGTCATAAGAAATACAATTGCACCATGGATAGAAATCTCAAGGCAATAGATTTGGACAAAGTATTTTGATAAATCAAGTTAATGATAACATAGGCTATCCTAGATGGCAGTGAGCTAGCCCCTGCCCTTAGACAAGACGATACAACTTGGAAGGGTATTTGTGAAACAGATAAGGTGTTAAACAGTGATCTTTTGAGACTTCCCTGGTGGCTCAGACGGTAAAGCGTCTGTCTACAATGTGGGATACCTGAGTTCGAGCCCTGGGTCGGGAAGATCCCCTGGAGAAGGAAATGGCAATCCACTCCAGGACTATTGCCTGGAAAATCCGATGGACAGAGGAGCCTGGTAGGCTACAGTCCATGGGGTCGCAAAGAGTCGGACACGACTGGGTGACTTCACTCACTCACTCACTCAGTGATCTTTTGAATTTACTTCAATGGAAAGTCTATGATAGCATGGAACTCACTGTATATATATATATTTTTCATTCTGATGTTCTTCTAATCACAAATACAAAATTCATGATCTTCAAAAAATATAGTAGATCATCATTCTCATAACTGCATTGCTTCAGTTTTTAGTTCAGTAAGCGTTTTTTTTTTCTTTTTTTGGCAGATGTAATACCACACCTGTAATATAGGATATAATTTGAGGACACAGCCCTTATTTAAATTCTTCAGGGTTCGTTTTAAAGTTAATGGTTTCTGCTGATGTGCTGGATTTGCTTCACATTGTTAAATGCTTGAATACAAGTTAGAAAAGCTAACTTTACATTCTTTTGCTTGTGAACAAAATAAATCCCCTAAGATAAAAACCAAGAAGGGTGATTGACCTAACTCAGTTTTTGTGCCTTTATTTGTTAAGGAAGTTGAAAGTACCATGAGATTGATTTAATCAAATAAATAGGTTGGGGCTGACACTTAGGTAATTTGTATAATACTGTTTGATCCCCCTTCTAAGTACTGCCAAGCCTGTTTCCATGTAGACAAACCAGACTGTTTGCTGGTAAATTATCACTTTTTGGAAACTGAGCTAACACTACTTCATGTAAAAAAAAAAAAAAAAATGCTTGTAAAGTCTAATGTAAATACCTAACAGCCCACTCTTGTTTGTGTTTCGGCTGGGTGGTTTAAATGGTTTGTGAACTTTGTTTACTTCACATACAAAATCAGCTGATTTTCTTAGCCTCTACCTCCAAACTGATAACTTCTATTTATTTTGTTACAAGTAGAGCAGTTTTTAACCTTTTGGAAAAGACTTTAGGAAAACATGTATTAATTTTTACACTTAACTCGCATTTTCAAGAATTTGTTTCTGTTTTCTAATCTTGTTTATTTTATTATTGATCTTTGTGCTGGGTCTTCATTGCTGTGTGGGCTTTTCTCTAGCGGTGGCAAGCAGGGGCTACTCTCTAGCTGTGCCGCATGGACTTCTCTTAAGGTTGTTTCTCTTGTGCAGAGCATGGGATCTAGGGTGTGTGGACTCAGCGGTTGCGGCTCCCAGGCTGTAGAGCACAGGCTCAATGACTGCAGCGCACAAGCTTAGTTGCTCCGTGGCATAGGAGTTTTCCCGGATTAGAGATCGAACCTGTGTCTCCTGCATAGGCGGGCAGATTCTTTACCACTGAGCCACCAAGAAAGCCCTCAGGCACTTCTGAGGGGCACAGTGAGCAAAACAAAAGTATCAGCTTTGTTCAGGGAGATTCAGGCATCCTGCTACTATACTCCAGGACGTATGTGAGGGTCTAAGGAAAGAGAGTGAACCCAGCTTTTGCATAGAATTGCTTAAGAAGTAATAAGGGAGGAAAGAAACAAATATAATTTGTGTCATCGCGCAAAACAAAACCTGAGTAGCACGAGAAAGGGATTAAGTGCCATAAGAGTTCCTGAACAAGAATAAACACCTTTCATTGGGAAAGATTTTATGAGCTCAAAGGTCAACAGAGTTTGAACCAGGAAAATGAAAAAGAAGAATTGAGGCCCAATAAGTGGTAAATAATCAGCTTTCTAAGTGAATCAAATAATTCACTAGTGAATTTTAAAAGGCATATGCTTTACTCGCCCTTTATGGCATTACTTTTATAACCAAATTAGGTCATTCAGAAAGGCTTGATTTTTCAGGGACACTGAAGAATATATCACTATACAATCTCCAGAGAAGGCTGACCTGGTACTGCATATAATTGAGACATTCCTGCTTCCTTCAGGGAGTAAATCAGTTGATTTTCAACTGTTTTATTCACCTCTAATTTAAGTGTCCTCTTTCTAAATGGTAATTTGACCCAGAACATCTCTGAAATGTCTGAGACATTTAGCAGTTCCTCAAGGGGATCTTACACTTGTGAGTCGTGATGAATTCAGAAGTTAGAACAAGTTAATGACTTTTGAAAAAAAAAAATGTATTTGATGTGGTAGGATTCACTTCCAGGAAATCACTTAGCATAAAACTAAAGGTCAGGAGGATGGAAAGTAGTGACATGATTGCCTCACACCATTTCCTTTAATGTTAAATAAGGAACATTTCTGAGTACTTATCAGAGAGATGTTTTCATAAACTGACATTAGAAAGGAGGCATAATATTGTTGAAAGAGTCTAGGATAGGAATTGGGAGATCTAGAATCAATTCTGATTTTGATACAAAATTATTGCATAACTCTAATCATATATTTTTCCTTCTGGGGCCCCCAATTCCTCCTGTACCTGTCCAATAAAACAGTTGGAGATCAATTTTAAGGTTATTTCTAGTTCTGATACTGTTATCTAACTTTGTTGTTCATTTGATCCTTTTGTACTTCTCAGAGAGAGAATTAAGATGCTGACCTGGTTTGAGTCTATAGGCTTGAAAAACTTTGAAGATGACCTAGTAGTGAATTGGGTAAAGATGAATCTCAACTAGACTTACATTAAAAGTGAAACTGAGAAGTTTAGGAATATATCACTTGTCCATAAGCCAGTTCTAAGAATCTGGAGTTAAACTGAATTTATTAATAAGTAGTATAGTTTGAGGTTCTGTATTACATTTGAATTTCAATTTCAAAGTCTTAAAATAGCAACTATTTGCAAAAATCATAATCTTAGCAGTGACTACTAGGAAATCAATTAAACAAAAAACTGTAAATTTAAAAAGAATGAATGGAGTGACAAATTGCTTGATTATAATGATTAAAAAATAGGTTGATTATATTTAAATGACAGCCTAGGAAACCAATCTGAAAATTGGAAATATTGTTAACATAAGTTCATATGCCCAGTGCACAGTGAGGCCAAACAAATTGAAAAGTCAGGGTTTGGAGGAGAGTAAGGTTTACTGCAAGGCCATCCAAGGAGAAGAGTAGTTTTTGCTCTAAAAACCTGAATTCCAGAAGGGTTTAGACAAAGCACTTTTAAAAGGCAGGTGGGGGACTTAGGTTCAAAAGCCTGGAGCTATGTGTTCAAGCAGTTTACATCTTCTGTTTGTTAGAAAGTTTTTTTTTTTTTTT
>SJYX01023237.1:6930-36256 GCA_006410675.1 Oreotragus oreotragus
GTCCCATCACTTCATGGGAAATAGATGGGGAAACAGTGGAAACAGTGTCAGACTTTATTTTTTTGGGCTCCAAAATCACTGCAGATGGTAACTGCAGCCATGAAATTAAAAGACACTTACTCCTTGGAAGAAAAGTTATGACCAACCTGGACAGTATATTCAAAAGCAGAGACATTACTTTGCCGACCAAGGTCCATCTAGTCAAGGCTGTGGTTTTTCCTGTGGTCATGTATGGATGTGAGAGTTGGACTGTGAAGAAGGCTGAGCTCTGAAGAATTGATGCTTTGAACTCTGGTGTTGGAAAAGACTCTTGAGGGTCCCTTGGACTGCAAGGAGATCCAACCAGTTCATTCTGAAGGAGATCAGCTCTGGGGTTTCTTTGGTAGGAACGATGGTAAAGCTGAAACTCCTGTACTTTGGCCACCTCATGTGAAGAGTTGACGCATTGCAAAAGACTCTGATGCTGGGAGGGATTGGGGGCAGGAGGATAAGGGGATGACCGAGGATGAGATGGCTGGATGGCATCACTGATTCGATGGACGTGAGTCTGAATGAACTCTGGGAGTTGGTAATGGACAGGGAGGCCTGGTGTGCTGCGATTCATGGGGTCGCAAAGAGTCAGACATGACTGAGCAACTGAGCTGAACTGAACTGGAGAGTTTCCATCATAAGTGGGTATTGAATTTTATCAAAACACTTTTCTGCATCTATTGAGATGATTATATGGTTTTTATTCCTCAGTTTGTTAAAGTGGTGTGTCACACTGATTGATATGCAAATATTGACTGTGGAGAAAAGGGAAACTTCGTAATACTGTTGGTAAAAATGTAAATAGGAGCAGTCCTGTCAAAAACAATGTGGAAATTAAGAAAAAAAATTAAAAATAGAACTACCATATGACCTAACAATTCCACTCATGTGTATATATCTGAGGGGAAAAAAAGAAAACAAAACACTAATTCAAAAACATAATCAACCCCCAATGTCCTAATAGCATTATGTACAATTAGGAAGACATAGGAGCAACCTAAGTATACATCAACAGATGAATAGGTGAAGAAGATGTTTTATATATATATATATTCCACACAATGGAACACTAGTCAGTTATAAAAAAGAATGAAATTTTCATTCTTTGCAGCAAAGTGGATGGATTTGAAGGGCATTATACAAAGTGGAATAAGTCAGACAGAGAAGGGACAAATACTGTATAATGTCACTTATATGTGGAATCCCAAATACAACAAGCAAGTGAACATAGCAAAAATAAAAGCAAGCTCACACATAGACAGAAAAAACTAGTGATTAGCAGTTGGAGGCGGGGGGCAATATAGGGGTGGAGAGTGGGAGGTACACACTATCAGGTTTTAGATAGACTGCTGCTGCTAAGTCATTTCAGTCGTGTCCAACTCTGTGTGACCCCATAAACTGCAGGCCACCAGGCTCCTCTGTCCCTGGGATTCTCCAGGGAAGAATACTGGAGTGGGTTACCATTTGCTTCTCCAATGCATGAAAGTGAAAAGTGAATGTGAAGTCGCTCAGTTGTGTCTGACTCTTTGTGCCCTCATGGACTGTAGCCTACCAGGCTCCTCTGTCCATGGGATTTTCCAGGCAGGCTTAAGATGGACTACAAGGATGTATTTTACTACATGGGGAATATAGTCAATATTTTGTAATAACTGTGAACAGAGTATAGCCTTTAAACATTGTATAAAAATATATAAAGTGAGGAGTGCTAAAAATTGCAACAATAGTAACAAAAAATGTTTTTTTATTTCCCCCAGTCCCCAGGAGCCAAAAACCTTTCAAGTGTGAGCAAGTATGATTGGCCTAAAAGAAAACACATGGAACTGAGGTCTAAACATGAGACACTGGGTCCCATTGTGCCACTATGGCCTTAGGAATGTTCCTTCATCTTCCTAAGTTTCAAGTTCTCAATCTTTGGTATAAGATGCTAGCCTGAAGTGAAGTGAAGTGAAGTCACTCAGTCATGTCCGACTCTTTGCAACCCCATGGACTGTAGCCTACCAGGCTCCTCTGTCCATGGGATTTTCCAGGCAATAGTACTGGAGTAGATTGCCATTTCCTTCTCCAAAGGATCTTCCCAACCCAGGGATTGAACCCGGGTCTCCCACATTGTAGACAGATGCTTTACCGTCTAAGTCACCAGTAAAGTCCTAAGATGCTAGACTAGATAACATTTAATGAAGGTACACATATTTCTATTCACTATAACAAGTAAATATATTTTGAAGTATTAGGTCCTTGAAAACTTTCACATTTGGAATCATGTTGAAAAATATCAGGACTAATGGCTCCTATAATTTCTAAAATCCTTAGATGCATTAAAAATTGTTAATTCTATGTTACCCTTTTAACTCATCTTGTCTCCTAACATTTAAGATTATAAATTAAGGTTATGTTGCATTCTAATTTCTAATAAGAAAACATTGACTATGAAAGATGATAGCCCAGAATTAATTTCCTAGAAACTAATGAGCAAGTGAAAACAAAGATAATAATAGGAGTCTACCTAACATGGGCTACCATGGTGATTACAATCCCACAATATTCTTCCTACTAACAGATATCATATTAACTATAATATTAAACAAATTATTGCCAGGGTTTCCAACTGGGTCAGGGTCAGCAGTCATGAGCTCCTTCCTAAGCAATTCTTGAAGGGGTGCCAAAGCAGTTGTGTGGTTCTTGTGACCCTTCTGGATGTTAGCCACATTGTGCCCCATGTGAGTTGTGTCCCAGGGACAGAAACAAGTCACAAATGGTCAAGGCATGGTCCTTGAGCTGCAACACCTCATGATCAGGAAATGTATCATCAACTTATAGATGGAGGTAAATGCATATAATTGTTCAAACTCAATAATGAAAAGGTACCTTTTCTACCTTTTTAGTTAGATTGCTAAATGATTTAAAGGAAAGCTTTTTAGGTACGATGATATCCAGATAAGCTTCTTCAGAAAACTAGAGGAATGGACCATTGCATATTCACCAAGGGTTAAGAAGCCAAAGAACTCTATTTATACTCTTTGTACTTCTAAAGTCATGTGAGGCTTTTTGCTTGACATTGGTAGGAATAGTCCCAGACTTTTAAGCATCTTAATATTAGATCATTAATTTCACTTCATTTACGTTACTACATTCCTTTCAGATGAGTTTATGATATATACTTGTTGTGATTCAAGTCTGTAAAATTTAGGTTCTTCATATTTATAACTACTTGGATCTTTGTTTTATAGCAGTTGACAAGCCATTAGGTGTCCTGAGACCCAATAACACGAACTGAGAAAACAAGAAGGCTTCTGAAGTATCTTTTAGCCCTGACATCTATGGTTCACTCAAAAAGTAAATGGAGGTGATCTCAACGTTTTGAAACTTATGAGGTAGCATATTATTTGTCATAATACTTGAAGTTTTCTTTCAAGTTTCTGAGCCTGTTAGGAAGTAGGAAAATAGAGAAAAGGAGGGTGTATACATTCTTTTTTTTCTACAACATTTAAATTAAATTAATTCATGTTTACTTCTAATTGCAAAAGATATCAACCCTCATTGTAAAAACATTGAAAATTATCACACAGTTGAAATTTTGAAATAGAGTTCTTTGGGTTTTTTCTATTCCATTTCACACACTTAAATCTTTAACGCACATAAATCTTTAACACTTATTTTTATCTTTAAAAAAATTAAGATACTTTCTTACTGATTGTAATCTGATTTTATTATTTGGAGTTCACTGTGAACATGTTCTATGTCATTAAATATTTTTCAGCAATCTGAATTTAAATAGATATTCCTTAGGCCTTCATACGGGCAAACAATAATTTATGCATTCAATCACTTTATTGTAAAGTTAGTTTGTTCCCAAATTTTACCACTTAAATAATGTTGAAATAAACATTCTGACATGTAAATACTTATGCAAATATCTTCTTATTTTATGTAAATTTCCAAAAAGTAAAATTATTAAGTCCAGTGCCAAACTTGATTTTTAGGACTTCAGTACATGCATATGCTGGGGTATTCTTGAAACATTTAACATTAGGATGATATAATAAGGAACTTCTGGAAGTACAGAGTATGATGGAGACCATAGAAACATTCTAACTCCCATCTTCAGATGGGAAAAACTGCTCCAGAGTAAGCAAGTAATTTCTTCCACAAGTTGTTAGAATTTGAAATTAAATTCAGTCTAAATCCCAGTTTAATGCCTTTATGTTCAAAACCGATGTCTTTCCCCCAACAAAGAATTCTCTCTTCACTATTGCATTTATAATGATAAATTGGAGAAGTCAAGAAACATAAATATAGGCTCTGCCCCTCCAAGGAGAGCAGGGTATGGAGAAGGTGGTATGCTGTAGCTATCTGTGCGCCAGCATGGGACCGAAACAGACCTGGACTCAGCACTGCTTGCAGGCTCTCTGAAGACAGAGCTACTGGAGTGAGACAGGCCTTTCCTTCCGCTAAAGCTATCTTATCAGTTTCCACTCTTGATCCCCTGTGGATTCCACGGAATTGTTAGTATAAACCCTCCCGTAAACAACTCAGTCAGCTGAAGTACCAAAATTAAGCTTCTTAATTTAGCACTTTGATTTGAAAACATTCTTCTCTCTCAGTTCCAAGCCAGGTGTTTATAAAAGTTTTTACTTATCTGACAGGGTCCAGCCTCTTCCAAATAACTTTTCCCTCCCTCTGGGAAGCACTTATTCAGTAGCTTGCCTTCTGGAGCAATGAAGGAGAGCATCCTAGGAAGGAAGGGCTTTGGGAATTGTCAGAAATGAAGAAACTCCAAATAGGAGGACCCTGATTTTACTGAGTGCAACATCAGAAGGCAAGAGCCATCCAAGGAGGTCACTAAACCCATCAATGCCTCATTTGTTGAATCCCTGCTAGGGTAGGTCTGCCCGTGTTTGGAGGCCTAGAACGAAGAGATCTAAATCTGAGATTCACAAATGTTATTCACTCGTACCTTCCATATGAATGAGAGTCAATGATTAGAACTAAAAGAGACATTAGAAATTATCTATTCTAGTCTTCCAAAAATGCCAATATTTTGGTTAAGTAGGCATATGGATTCTGTGGCTTCCATATTGCAGATATCCAGGAGATATTTAATACAACATGCTAAGGCTTGCCATACTCCAAAGACCCTTTCAATTACTGAAAAAAAGAGTAAACAATTTCTAATACATTTTTGTTGGGTCTTTCCATGTATCCTTGTCTTAAGAAGTCTAAAACATTTTGATATTGCCTGATTCTTTTTGATAGTGATATTTTAGAAATATTGTATAATGCACACATGATTTCTCTCTCCTTTTTAAAAATTTTTTGGCTTTTGCTTCTTGGAAGCTGAGAAGTAAATGCGAAATTCAATTAACATCTAACCTGGCCTTGATAGATCTGTGCTTTTAAATTTTTGCGTGTGCTTGATTTTCTACTTATAGTTTACTTCTGTCATGGTGCTGCTGCTGCTGAGTCACGTCAGTCGTGTCCGACTCTGTGCGACCCCATAGACAGCAGCCCACCAGGCTCCCCAGTCCCTGGGATTCTCTAGGCAAGAATGCTGGAGTGGATTACCATTTCCTTCTCCAATGAATGAAAGTAAAAAGTGAAAGTGAAGTCGCTCAGTCATGTCTGACTCTTCGCAACCCCATGGACTGCAGCCCACCAGACTCCTCCATCCATGGGATTTTACAGGCAAGAGTACTGGAGTGGGGTGCCATTGCCTTCTCCGTTACTTCTGTCATAAGTGGCTTAAAATTCTTTGTGAAATAAGTAAAGTGTGTATACTAAATTAAATGTCCAGAACTTCAGTTCAATGTAAAATGTTGTTACTTCAGCATTACCCTAAACCTTTGATAGCCGTATTGTAGAGTGGAATGGGAATTTGAATGAAATCCTATTCTTAAAATGGCTTTGAATAATTTTTACAAATATGTACATTTTAAAAGTTTAAAGCAAAAACAAACAAGCAAGTTTAGATAGTATATCTAAGTCATCACTCTGTTAATTAGGATGTTATATTAAACATTTCACACTTACATTTGGATAAATAGATATTTCTATATGACAAGGTGAATCTGCTACCTCAGTCATTGTCAGTCTTTGAGTCCAGTCATTTTGCTGAGTTCACAAAGTTGCCTTAATGGAAAAAAATATATATATCAAAATGGTCCAATATATAAATGTGCTTTTTAATTCTACAAAGTACCTTTACAATATGAGATTACTACTTTGAGCAAATTCAGAACAATATGCCTAACGATAATTATTTACCTTACTTTTTGCTCATTTATCAAGTTCATCAAATAAGGGTCAATGATAATAATGAGCTAGGAAGGTCATATTGGGCCAGTCAATAGGATGCTTACAAAAAAACATCAGAATGAAGCTCACCCAAGGGATCACACTGATGTAGCATGGAGTCAGAGAAAGCCCTTGGAACTGGAAGCTTAGAAATTGGAGTTACCCTTTAGCTCTGCCTTTTGATGTTTAACTTTGAGCAAGCCACTTCCTTGTTTGAATCTTTCTTCATTTGTTCTGAAATAAGGACACTTTAGAAAGTGGTTGCCTCGGGGCCAGTGCTGGTGGTCTTGAAGATTCTACTGGTCCTTATCAATTGGAAAAAGAACAAAGGAGACAGGGATCCCCTTTTGAAACTGAGAAATGAACAGTACGGGGATCATAATTTTCACAGAAGTAGAGAGCATAAGTTTGGTTTTAAATGTGATGCAACATTGAAGGCAAAGTGATTGTGTCTCTGCCGATTGTTGAGTGACAGGCTCCATGGGTGGCCCTGTTGATTCAAGAAGACAAACTATATTTGCAGTCAGTATGAAACAGACTGCAGATCAGAAATGAGCCCCTTTAACCACACTTGAATGATTGGATAGCAGCCTTGTCAGATGTGTGCATGTTCACTACTGAGAACAGTGATGGACTTATGCTGGCTATCTCCCATCCACTAATATTCTCGACATTCAGGAAGAATGTCTGCTGCTCAAGAATTTAGAAGTCAGGTACTGGATGTCCTCAGATTTTGCTAGAAAATTTTGCTCTTCAAATGCAGACCTCTAGCACCTTAATATCAAAAGAGACTGTGGTCTTCCCTCATGCCCACCTCTTTTTATTTCTGAGAAAGTAACTTACATTTTTTTCTTTAGACTTAGTCCTGAAATTCTTGTTAATTGATTTTGGTGTCCTGGTTTGTATTCCTGGTTGATAACAAAGAGAGGCTCTATTCTCTTTGAAGTAATTCTGTTCAAAAGGGATTCCTAATTAACTACTCTTAGTTGGAATTCTCCATCTTTCAATATCTCCTGACCAGCACAAATTTATATGTATAAACTCCTGGTGTGAATTTAACAGACTTATCCTGTTCTCAAATAAGCATGTATACAAGCTTGAGGATGAAGAAAGAAAACTTAGAGTTACGATAAAATATGAGTGAATTGCAATTTTATAAAAACAAATTTCAGTAGTTGACTAACCAGATGCACAGTTGTAAAACCAGAATTAGAATGTAGGTCTCTATATCTTATTTATTTCATTTGAAATTACAAAGTCACAAGGTTAAGCCTATGCCTTTATTTATGTAATGATATGTAATTTTTAAAATACTCTCAGGGAAAATTCATGAAAGTAATTCTTTGAGGGAGAATATGTTATGCTACTTCATATTAATTTTAGGGAAATGGACCTTAAAAATGAAGTACCAGAGTGTCCCTTAAAGAATATAGTTTTCCCATTGGAGTTATATAATGAGGAACTTGCATAATTAAAACTTTTCTGGCAGGTATTGTAAAAAAGCCTTCTGCTACCTAGAAGTATAAGCCAGGACCCTGAACATTTTTCCCCCTGGAGAGTTTCAAAAGGCCATTAAGAAGCATGGGAGAGAAAGAGGCGCTAAATTTGGAATATAACAGGACCCAGAATAATAATTATATTTGGAATATAATGGGCTCCATGATGGCTCAGCAGGTAAAGAATCTGACTGCAGTGCAAGAGACACAGGAGACATGGGTTTGATCCATGGGTTGGAAAGATCCCCTGGAGAAGGAAATGGCCACCCACTCCAGTATTTTTGCCTGGGAAATATCATGAACAGAAGAGTCTGGTGGGCTACAATAAATGGGGTCTCAAAGAATCAGACGTGACTGAGCAACTAACACTTTCAGAATAATAAGGACAGGCACTATAAAAGAATTCTATAATAAAGTGATCAAATATTGGATAACAGTAACCTAGTAGCTATCTCATAGATTTGCTGTAACTTATTCTGGAGATTGGGAAGAGAATGTGAATGGACCTGTATAAATCCATGACTATAGCTGGAAAATCACCTTCAGATTATCAGCCCAACAAAATGCAATGCATCATCATTACATATATCTTCCAGATATGTATACATATTCATGCAACAAAATTAACTATGCCGACTAATGTGCATTGAGTGTTAAAAATGATATAGAGAGTAGAGAAAGGCAAGGAAAGGAAAGGACTAAAAGAAAGATATTTTAAAAGGATGCTCTGTGGACTAGTTTATTTGTGTGTGATTACATTTCCACTGGGCTTCCTTAGTAGCTCAGTTGGAAAAGAGTCTGACTGCAATGCAGGACACCTAGGTTCGATCCCTGGGTTGGGAAGATCCCCTGGAGAAGGAAGTGGCAACCCACTCCAGTGTTTTTGCCTGGATAATCCAATACAGAAGAGCCGGGCAGGCTATCATCTATGAGGACGTGAGAGTCGGACACGGCTGAGCGACGAAGCTCGCACATTTCCACTTTTCAAGAAACAGGTGAGACAAATAATACTATTCCCCCTTTGCCAATAAAAAAGCTTGTATCCAGGAAGGTTAAATAATCTTCCATAGGTCATAAAATCTATTGACAGTGATAGTCAGAATCCAAAACCATCTGTTTCTGACTAGAAGAGAGAAATTCCTGTGAACTAAGATAATCAAGGAAAGTTTAATGCAGTTTGACCATGGCCTAGTGGAAGAAATATTAGAAGCCATTTGGAAGAATAAGATTGATACTAAGTATGGAAAAAATGTGAAATAGGTAGACAGACAGAACGAATTCCCTGGAAAACTACGCCACTTGTTAAAATTAAAAATAGAATACAAATCTCAAAGCTCTATCTCAATTAGCTTTCCATCTTGAAAACTGTTCTTTCTTCCTCCTAAGAAAAGCGTACATAACAACAACAACAAATAATAATAATAATTTTAATGCCCTGTTAACAATGTTGTGGAATATGGAAAAGAACTAACTCTAAGGTGGTCCCATGATTCCCATCTCTTGAAACTCATGTCTGTGTGTAATTCATGTGTGAGGGTAGGTGGAACCTGTGACTTGCTTATAACCAGTAAAATAAGGTGAAGACGTTGAGATATCGCTCCTATATTATGTTACAGGATGCTTCAGCTTGCCGGTTGCTAGCTTTTGCTGTCCTGCTGGCCTTAAAGAATCAAGCTGCCACGTTGTAAATTGCCTGCAGAGAAGACTACAGAGTGGTCTGGCAGAGAGGAGGGGCAGTCTCTTAGATCTAGCGACCTCCAGCCAATAGGAGCAAAAAAACAGGGGGCAACTCCTACAGCTACAAGGAAATGAACTCCACCAATAACCTGAGCGAGCGTGGAAGTGAATTCTCCAGTTAAGTCTTCAAATGAGAACTTGGCAGCCTCGTAAGACCCTGAAGGAGTAAATCCAGTTACATAATGCCTAGACTCCTGCCCTCAGAAGCAGTGAGATAATAATTATGTGTTACTTGAAGCCACTAAGCTTTTGGAAATTTTTTGTGTAGCATAAATAACATGTTTGCTGTGCTGGAAACTCACAAAGAGCTTTAGCTATTAAGGAATCTCCAACCTGACGCTATTTGTTGATTCTAGTTATATTTCTAATAGTGATGACTCTTAATGACATAAATTGGTTAGCAGTTTGCCCAGCTGCTTCCAACTGTCACTGGAGAAAGCATGTGACTGTCACTGGAGAAAGTTTGCAGAAATTGTTTCTCTCAGTAGCATATCTGGATTGTATGGCCTTCCACATTTCTTCCGCCCTCAAATAGCTCCTGGCACTTGCTGTTATGACCCTTTCACCACTTCCACTAGGGCCACTAGGGCATAGGGCACACCAGCATCCCTGATTAACCAGACTGACCATATAATTCACTGTCCAAACTGGGACACTCTTAAGAACAAAAGGAGTACTATTAAGAATTAAGCTGGCCTCACACCTGTTAGGATGTCCATTACAAAGAAAGAAGAGATAATAAACGTTGACAAGGATGTGGAGAAATGGGAATGCTTGTATCCTGCTGGTGGAGAAGTAAACTGCTACAACTACAATGTCAAACAGTATGGAGGTTCCTCAAGAAATTAAAAATAGAATGACCATATGATCTATCACTCCCACCTCTGAAAGAGAAAGTGTTAGTCACTCAGTTGTGTCTGATTCTTTGCAACCCCATGCAACCCACCAGTCTCCTCTCTCCATGGAATTCTCCAGGCAAGAATACTGGACTAGTTTGCCATTCCCTTCTCCAGGGGATCTTCCTGACCCAGGGATCGAACCCAGGACTCCTGCATTGCAGACAGATACTTTACCATCAGAGCCACCAGGGAATCCAAACAAAATAAGTATCTTAAAGCATCATCTGTACTCCTGGGTTCATTGAAGCATTCATTATTCATAATTTCACAATAACTAAGGTGTGGAAATAATCTAAGTATCCATCAATGGAAGAAAAAAGTGATGTATATAATGTAATACTACTTAGTCTTTAAAAAGAAGGAAACCCTGTCATTTGTGACAAAATACAAAAACCTGTAATTATTTCATTTTTGCTAAGTAAAATAAGCCATAGAGAGAAAGACAAATACAAAAACAGTATCACTTATAAGTGGAATATAAAAAATAAATAAATAATTAAAACATCCAATTGACAGAAATAGAGACAAAAGTAGAGAAATGGTGGCCAGGGGCTGTGGGATTAAAAGGGGAATAGAGAGAGCTTTAGTAAAAGGATATAAACTTTCAGATATATGACGAATGAGGTGAGGTCTGAGACTCTATTAATAATAGATAACATGTTGATTATTGTTGCTGACACTATATTAAAATTTGGTAAGAGAGTAGAATTCAAATATTCTCACTGAAGAGAGAAAGAGAATGAAACTTGGACATCAAGCATAACTCTGAACTGTTCCAAACAAATCAGTGGCTAAATTAAAAAGATTTACACTACCAAATGCTGCTAAGGATGTGGACCAACTGGAATCTCATAAATAATGGTGGGAATGCAAACTTGTACAGATGCTTTGGAGAACAGTTTGATCATTCTTGTATGTTAAACATATACTTTTCATACTACTGAGCACTGCCACTTCCAAGAGAAGAAAATGTATATTTACACAAACACCTGTATACGAAAATTCATAACAACTTTATTCACAATAGGGAAGACTATAAACATCCCAAATTCTATCACCCAGAAGAAAGACTGGCAAACTGTGATATAGTCATACAATGCAATATTGCTGGGCAATCAAAAGGAACAAACTTTTGATACAAATATCATCATAGATGTGTCTCACAGATTTAATTTTGAGCAAAAAAATAAGACTTGACAAATTTACTTTACCTGAAGCTCAAGAACAGGAAAAACTAAGATAAAGAAAAATATATAAGAACAGGGATCGTCCCTGTAGTAGGACTAGAGGAAATTGTTTCAAAAGAGACATCAGGATATATTCTGATAGATGGAAATATTGATATTGTGAGAGGGCATTGGTTAAACAGCTGTGCGACTTTGGCACAACTGCATAGTTGGTATCTACATATTTTAAAGCATGTACATTTCACATCATTTTAAAAAGGAACTATAAAAAATATATAAAAGATAATCCTGTTTTGAATAGTGTTAATTTTAAAACCACCTGAGGATTTTGTCAGTTGCTCAGTCATGTCAACTTTTTGTGATTAATGACATTTTAATGTAACACTTGTGCCTTGGAAGAAAAGCGATGACAAACCTAGACAGTGTATTAAAAATCAGTGACATCATTTTGCTGACAAAGGTCAGTATAGTCAAAGCTGTGGTTTTCCCCATAGTTACATATGGATGTGAGAGTTGGACCATAAAGAAGGCTGAGCCCCTAAAAATTGATGCTTTTGAGTCCAAGTGTTGAAGAAGAGTCTTGAGAGTCCCTTGGACTGCAAGGAGATCCAACGAGTCAATCCTAAAAGAAATCAACCTTGAATATTACTGGGAAAACCTATACTGAAACTGAAGCTCCAGTACTTCCACCACCTGATGCGAAGAGCCAGCTCACTAGAAAAGAAACTGATGCTGGGAAAGATTGAAGGCAGGAGGAGAAAGGGACAACAGAAGATGAAATGGTTGAATGACATCACCAACTCAATGGACATGGATCTGAGCAAGCTCTGGGAGACGGTGAAGAATAGGGAAGCCTGGCATGCTGCAGTCCATGGGGTCACGAAGAGTCAGATACAACTGAATGACTGAACAACAAAATGTAAGGTAAATCACAGTTTCAAAATATTGCCTGTAATTATAGCCACTTCCAGGGTATTATCTTGGCCACCACGAATGACAGTGACCAAATAACACGTCTACATCAGAAAAAATCTGAATGACCAAGAAGCTGAAAACCATGTTTCACATAAAATCCTGGAAAGAACTGTGTTTATTTCTGTAGGAAATGATTGAAGGAACTGGACTAGCTGTCTTCTGACATTTGAAAATGAGATATAAAAATAAAGTTATATTCTGTGATGCCCCAGTGGAATAGGATCAACAGATAGGGTAAACTAGCATGCATATGAAGTAGTGTTTGACACATAGCAATACTGCAGAGAAACAATTAGCTTGGTGAAGTAGTAAGTTTTCCGTCAGTGGGACTATCAAACAGAAGCTTCAGCTGTTTTTACCCCTGGATGTTTCAGAAAGAATTGCTGCACTGAAGGGAAACTAGTATACTCTGTTTTTAAGATATCATGATTCTATGCTGTTAAAGCTTGAAATCTTAGATTTCATGGGGTTTGGATCTTAATGGGATTCAAATGTGATATATGATGCACATTAATCAGTATCGGTAGGATAAAATAGTACTGTTTCATTATCATTTTCTTGGTAATGATTTTCACTACAAATGTAAAGTGTGTCTTTAAGACAGACCAAATCTCCTGGTCTTTGTAGTGATAGAGTCTCCATATAGCTGCAGATAATTTATCATTGGCCTTGAAACAACAATCAGAATATTTGCATCCTGAGTAATCTTGTAGTCACACTTTCTATTTTTGTTTGTTACTGGTTTTTCTTGCTGTTTTGACAAAACAAAAACAGAGCTGAAGTGTTTCTAAAACGTGTTTATCCTCATAAAACAATGGGAATACCATACATTTTCCAACCCTCGAAGACTTTAAGAGGAAATATTACTTAAATCCAATGTAGAATTATTTTTACAGCACAGCTGAGTTGTTATTTTTTTTCCCCAAATTTCAGGCCACTGGGTGGGAATTATTAGGCCCAATAATGTATCTTCTCACATCAATTTCTACATGATAGAGAATAATGTTGTAATGTACTCCACATTTGATATGAAATTGTATATTTAAGCATTTTGCAAATAGAGCTAATAAATAGATCTGGAGGTGGTGGAATTCCCCAGAGAGATTTAAAATATTAAAGATGATGTTGTTTAAGTGCTGCACTCCAATGGAGAAACAGACATAGAGAACAGACTTATGGGCACAGAGGGAGGGGAGGAGGAAGAGGGTGAGATGTATGGAGAGAGTAACCCGGAAACTTACAATACCATATGTAAAATAGATAGACAATGGGAATTTGCTGTATGACTCAGGGAATTCAAGCAGGTTCTCTGTGACATTCTAGAAGGGTGGTATGGGGAAGAAGAAAGGAGGGAAGTTTGGCAAGGAGGGGACTTGGGTGCACCTATGGCTGATTCTTGTTAATGTTTGACAGAAAACCACAAAATTCTGTAAAGCAATTATCTTTCAATTAAAAAAAACAATTTTTTTCAATTTTATTTTATTTTATTTTTACTTTACTTTACAATATTGTATTGGTTTTGCCATAAATCAACATGAATCCACCACGGGTATAAGTGCTGTACTCAATATATCGGCAAATTTTAAAAAGTTAGCAGTGGTCACAGGACTAAAAAAGGTCAGTTTTTCATTCCAGTCACAAAGAAGAGCAGTGCAAAAATGTTCAAACTACCACACACCTGAGCTCATATCACATGCTAGTAAGGTTATACTTAAAGTCTTTCAAGCTAGGGCTTCAGCAGTATGTGAACCGAAAACTTCCAGATGTACAAGTTGGATTTAGAAAAAGCAGAGGAACCAGAGATCAAACTGCCAACATTCATTAGGTCATACAGAAACCAAGGATTTCTGGAAAAATTCATTGACGACAAAAAAGTCTTTGACTGTGTGGATCACAGCAAACTGTGAAAAATTCTTAAAGAGACAGAAATACCAGACTACCTTACTTGCCTCCTGAGAAACCTCCTCGTGGGTCAAGAAATAACAGTTAGAATTTTACATGGAACTACAGACTGATTCAAATTGGGAAAGGCTTACCACAAGGCTGTATATTGTCACCCTGCTTGTTTAACTTGTATGCAAAGTAAATTATGCAAAATGTCAGGCTGGATGAATCCCAAGCAGGAATCAAGATTGCCCAGAGAAATATCAACAACCTCAGATATGCAGATGATGCCACTCTAATGGCAGAAAGTAGGAGGAACTAAAGAGCCTCTTGATGAGAGTGAAAGAAGACGGTGAAAAGCTGGCTTAAAAATTAAAACTGGCTTAAAACTCAATATTCAGAAAAGTAAGATCATGGCCTCCAGTCCCATCAGTTCATGGCAAATAGAAGGGGAAAAAGTGGAAACAGTGACAGATTTTATTTTCTTGAGCTCCAAAATCACTGTGGATGGTGACTGCAGCCATGAAATTAAAAGGTGCTTACTCCTTGGAAGGAAAGCCATAACAAACCTAGACAGTGTATTAAAAAGCAAAGACGTCACTTTGCCAACAAAGATCTGTATAGTCAAAGCTATGGTTTTTCCAGTAATCATGTGTGGATATGAGAGTTGGAATATAAAGAAGGCTGAGCACTGAAGAACTGATGCTTTCAAATTGTGCTGGAGAAGAATCTTGAGTCTCTTGGACTGCATGATCAAACCAGCCAATCCTAAAGAAAATTAATCCTGAATATTCACAGGAAGAACAGTTGCTGAAGCTGAAGCTCCAATACTTTGGCCACCTGATGCAAAGAGGTGGAAAAAACCCTGATACTTTGCAAGACTGAAGGCAAAAGGAGGAAGTGGTAGAGGATGAGATGGTTATATAGCATCACCAACTCAGTGCACATGAATTTGAGCAAAGTCTGGGAGATAGTAATGGACAGGGAAGCCTGGAGTGGTGCAGTCATGGGGTTTCAAAGAGTCCAACGTGATTTTGTGATCTGAAGACTGGTTTTTGTATATAATTCAATTTACAAGCTGTGTCCCTTCTACAGTCTTCTCTCTTCTTTCACTTTCCTTCTTTTATTCTTCTTGATATTAACCATGCCAGTGGAATTGTTAGAAACTCCTTAACAAGAAGGGCAGAGGCTAATGAAAAGGAGAGCTTTGAAAATCAGTTCAATGTGGCCCTCATAAAATTTTAGTGAAGACATTGAAATTACTGATTGAAGGTTTCATATCTCTAAACAGACTTTCCTCCATTAGTTGGTGTAATTAAGAGCTACCTATGTCTGAGTTCCATGAACTACTTAGAAATTGATGTTTCTTTGCACTTGAATATTCCCCTCAAAATTCCATGAAAATATTTTATACTGTTACCATGAGTGAAAAATTTTCTTAGATTCCGCTTAAAGTGCAATATTCTTCAGCTCTATTTGCCTTATAACAGTTGATAGATTTGAACTTAAGAAATTACCTCTATAAAACTACTCATTCAGGAAAAAAAAAAAAATGGAAGGAGATGGAAAAGAAAAAAGTTAAATTTCACCATCAGCAATTAGATCTCAGATTTTAAGTAAAGACAAACTTTCGGGGTAACAAATAATGGATAAACTTTAGGAAAAATCTAGGGAAAGAAAGGAGTTTTCTTATAAACCTTATATAAACACAGGGCACATTCTTCTTTAATGGGATGTTTTTATTGTGGCTTTACTGGAAGGCAAGGAAACCCAGCTCCTTTTAAACTCAGTGGTCTTATGCAAATCATTCTAAGCTTCTTTTCTTGAAAAAACTTGACTGCATATGATCCCCTGCATTTGTAAAACCTTCCCGACATTGCTGATAAGTCCTCACATGCATGACAGTGTAAAAAAAACCACCTTTGTTTAGACTCAAGAAAGATTGCCATCAAATTCCACCATGCTATTTCAAACAGGATTTCCATAAGAGCTACTGGGAAGGAGTGGTGATTATATCACAGAAACAAAACATAACTAAGAACTGCAAAAAATCAGTTTTCAAAATCTAAAATCTCCAAATAGAGCAGCAGTTTAGTTATAAGCACACTAAAGTTACATTGATTTATATTCCACTATTATGAAGTTTATAATGATTACTTGACAGGTAGAGCTGAAAAAAAATTGCCATGTAATTAGCTAGTATAAACAATATGTCTAGGATAAATCAAGTGTATGAATTAATTTTAAAATATTAACAAGGAGGCAGATGATATTGACCAATTTCAAAGGCATCTAGTACTCGGTCAACTCAAACATTAGCTTGCAATCTTCCCTCTCCAAATAATCTTCCCTTCCCTCCCTTGGTTCTTTTTCCGTTTTCTCAGTTTTATTAAATCAAACCACCATCCATCATTTTCCAAGACACATCATTTTCAACATCCCTATTACTCCCCATTTCAAACCTTTTAACAAATCCTGGCTATTTTATGTACTAAAGAGCTCTCATGCCTGTCTACGTCTCCCCATCGCTACTACCACCGTCATCATCCTAGTTCAACTACTCTCTTAGCCTATATTTCCACAATAATTTCCTAACTTCTCTCCAATCTTTTTTGCCCCTTGCAATAGCAGAAATTGACTTTCAAAATGTCATTTACAACCTATACTCAAATTCTTCACTAATTTCTTATTTCTCCTAAGATAAAGGTAGTTTTCTTTAAAGTCACCTGCAAGACTTTGCAGTCTGGCCCTGCCTCCATCTTCATTCTCTACCTGAAAACATTTTCCTTGAATTTGGGGTGCAGAGGGCTCTTCATCCCCTGCTCATGTGTCTCCTTGTGAAGGGCGACGCTCTGTGAGTAACACTCCATCCGTTTGTGCCACTCCTGTTCTTTCTGATCTCCATCTGTCTGCTGCTTCTGCATCTCCTGATTGGTTCTGTGGAAAAGAAAAAGACAGGCTACCAATGTTAAGCTCTCACATGGAAGCATAAAGTTCTTTTTCCTCACACTCCAGCTTTCTCTCTTGCTGTAGATGTGTATTCCTGCTGTAAATGTGTATTCCTGCTGTCCCTTCTGCCCTGGAAATCTTTCCTTTCTCGTACCATTTCTCATACTGCAGTTCAACTTTTCCCTTCTCTTTTTCACTGAAGTAAACCTTCCTTTATGTCTTCTTTCAGCAGAGTTAAATTTACCACACTAGCAAGTTCACAAGATTTTTTTTTTTTCTTTATGACAGTTTGAGTAATATCCATCTCTTTCACTATTCTAAAAACTCTCTGCGGTCAGGGATTACCTCGTTTTGTTCCCTACTGAATTCCTGCTTCCTAACACAATACCCCTCAAACATTTGTGGATTGGCTGAATGAGTGAATAAATGTCACATAATCTTGAAAGATAATTAAAAAGATAATAAAAATCCAAATTTGATATCAGTATGTACCATTTGCATCCTATGACTATGTACACCGTAATGTTTATCAAATAAGCAGAACTCTGAAGTTGGCAGGAAGCTGTGGTGAATTTATCCTCATCAAATGTTTCATAATTTGGACATTTTCTATTCTATTTAGTATACATTTCCTCCTAGACACACGATATTATACGGGCAAGGTTCTACTTTATGTAAATAATTAAATATGAGGAATGTCAAAGAAGAGGACTAGGGAGTAATTCATCAGTTGATTCATAAAATATTTGCTAAATGCCTATCTTACATTTGGACAAATTGCTTAACTTCTGACAGGTGAGCTTCGTTTCTTTAAATGTGAAGATAATGTCGATCATAGGGCTACCATTAGGATTAAATAAGACAAAGTATGTGAAATTGTCCTGCATATCATCTTCTCAATATGGGATCTCAGTGGTAATTTTTATATTTACTGAATACTCTTAAATACTGAACATCATTTTATTTTTATAATAATAAAAAAACAAAGTAATTATGTTTATCTCTAATTTTTAGATCAAAAACTTCAGAGAGTTTAAGGGACTTATCAAATGTTGCCCAGAAATTAGCAACAGAATCTGTGATAAAAAGTGAGATCTCCTAATTTCTATTCCACTGTACAATTATTTTTAACAAGGAATAGGTAGTCAGAGACTAAAATGGTAGAACTTATGTCTCATCAGTTTTCAGAGAAAGATGTGGCTCTTTAGTAACTATGGAGATAAACTATGAGCCTGATGAACCATTTTGACATTTACGACCAGTTAAGATAACACTTTTTTTTGCAGGCTTGAAAGATTTCCAAGTAAAATAGTCTCTGCAATTAAACAGAATGAAAACAAATAAACTAAAACAGTAACTGCATCCCATTTCAGAAACAGAAGATTGAGGTAAGAAATGAAATTTACTAACATATTGCCTTTAATTTTTTCTTTTCCTATTCATATTTTGAAATATTCTCCTTCTTTATTTGCAATAATTTACTTCATATATTTTAAGTACATTATGACTCCTCTCCCTGAATGACCTTTGCCTGTCCAGACACCCTGCATATAGATCCTTACAGTTATGACCCACTCATTTCCTACTTTTGCATTACCCAGATGTCTTCATCTTTTTCTCCAGTTCTCAGTGACATCTCTGCTCCCTTGACAGTGAGACTTCCTTTTATGTATTTGCTTAATTTATATATGTTTTACACAGTATTCATTGCCAAGACATTTGGTTCCTTCCAGTCATTAAAAAAACATAGAAAAAAAGTGTATTCATTTTATAATGACAAACATTTAAATGGTTAAATAAATTGAAGTTCTTCATTATTTTTGTTCCCTTTATCCTAATCTGATCTACCATCATCTAACATCTTCATGTCTTCATTTCTGCCCTCCATTCTCAGATATTTACTGAGTATTATCTCTGCTGCTCCAGACCCTTACATCCTTGAGATGGTAAATGCAAATATGATAAATAGATAATAGACAGATAGATAGATCATGCATATTTGGGGATGGACATATACACATTGCTACGTTAAAAATGAATAACCAACAAGGACCTATTGTATAGCACATGGAAATCTGCTCAATGTTATTTGGCAAAATGGATGGGAGAGGAGTTTAGGGGAGAATAAATGCATGTGTATGTACGGCCAAGTCCCTTTGCTGTTCACCTGAAACTATCATGACATTGTTAATCAGCTATACCCCAAAACAAAATAAAAAGTTTTAAAAAAGTGCAAGCTATTGTATCAATATTTCTTTCTCTAATGACCCTTAGGCAGTATCTACTGGGCTGAACCATATGAAATTGCCAATATTCAACTTTTTATAACCACAAAAATAGCCTTGCCATATTGTTCAATCTAATAAAAGCATTAAAACCATTGATCAAAATGTGAGAAATGTCTCCCAGCTACACCCAGATGTTTTGTCACGTTTGAATGATTTTACTTCTTAAATGAATTAATGGAATTGACCTGTTGGGTCTTTTGTAGAAGCATTCTAATTTAAGTAAATTTTTGTTCCAGTGCCACTTTACTAACATATGGATTGTAGATGATATAAAGTAAAAGTTCAGTGACCCCCTAACTGGCCACCCCATCAGCGCTCTCCCCAAGGAGAAAGGCGCAGGGAGGAATTCTGTCTGGCTTCTGACCCCCATACTCCCTCCCTGGCTCCTCCATAACTGTTCTGCCACCTCCTTCTTTCTCTCTGCCTGTGCTCCAAGGCAAGCTTAAGTAAATGTTGGTTTTTTTTTTTTTCCCAGAGTCAGGCAACATTTATTCTAACCAACATTTACCCAAATCGATACATTTTAATTGAAACTAATGGCGGTTAGCTTAAACCAACAGATTTTTCACTGGCCTAAGTACATTAAATCAATGTATTTCTCAAAATTGCTATATCTTATGTAAAACAATACATTTTCATTTTATTTAGGACACATTTTTATTTCACTCTAATCTGCCAAGTTAAAGAGTCAGACTGAAATAATAGATTTCTTTTTTTATACTAGCCCTAAGATTTTGAATGAAAGAAATATATTAATCATTCAGATATGAATTCAATTTCATTTGCTTTAATGTAACAGACATTTATTGAGCATCTACTGTTTGTGAGATACTGTGTTTGACACTCCAGGGGGTACGAAGTGATTAAGACAGAGTTTCCACTGATAAAGGTTCATAATTTAGTGGTGTATACTTCCATGGACAGAATTAATTATAACCTAAGACAAATACCTAGGTAAATGTAATGGAGAAAGATATTAACTGATGGAGAAATTCAGAAGGTGATGCAAAAGAAGTTGCATTTAAGCTCATCTTTGAACAATGGAAACCAGAAGTGGCCAGAAACATGCTGAAGAGATTGGATAGATGGAACAGGATATTTACTAAGTAATACCAGCTACTGTAACTAAATATACATCCTAAATTTTTAGGAGCTTAACAAAATAGAAATTAATTTCTCACAGACAATATAATCTATAGCAACTATTCCTGATCAGAACTTCACTATTTTTAACTTGACATTTCTAAAATGAAGGGTCCTTCCAACTGGTGACTTCAGCATCCCTTGGAACTTCAACCACTCTACACGCAGAAGTGGAAGGGGAAAGAGCTTCTTTTAACAGCTTTAGCCGAGAAGTGATACCAAACACTTCTGCTTATGTTCTGTGGGTAAGCACTGGTCTCACATTGTATCTTGATGCAGATGGACCAGGAAATATTGGTCTCATCTGGGAAGCGACATCCTAGTGATAACTACAAACTGTGCAAGGAGCAATATGAGCTTAACTGGACACCAGCTTCTTTGTCACAAAGACACAGATGAGAAACATAGAGGGTTAGCAACATGGCATAAAAGGTAGATGATCACTATTTTAGAAGGAAAGCAAGGCCAGAGTATGAAGAGCTGTCTACACTACCCTGGGGTGTTCAATCTGCACACAGCCATAGGTACACCCATGTCCCCTCCCTCCCAGGCCTCTTCCCTCCCATCTCCCTCCCATCCCACCCTTAGTCTGCCGCAGAGCCCCTGTTTGAGTTCCCGGAGCCAAACAGCAAATTCCCATTGGCTATTTTATACGCATGGTATTGTAAGTTTCTATGTTCCTCTCTCCATACGTCTCCCCTTCTCCCTCCTCCCCTCCCACCGTGTCCGTAGGTCTGTTCCCTATGTCTGTTTCTCCACTGCTGCCCTGAAAATAAATTCGTCGGCACCATCTCTTGAGGTTCTGTATATGTGTGTCAGTATATGGTACTTACTCTTTACTACTATTTTAAATTATTATTTATTATTTTATTTGTTTGTTATTTATTATATTATCATTTTGACTATTATTACAAGTGGTTTCCAAAGTGGTCAACTTACCTCCAATCTTTTTACCCCAAATACTGTTAACAGTGCCGCCAAAGTAAAATTCTGATCTCAAAAACCTCAGTGGCTTCTTAATTCCCATGAAATAAAGATGAAAAATTTTAGAATAACGTATAAAGCATGCATAACTTGTGTGTGCTTATCTCTACACATCTCTCTAGCCATGTTAGCCTCTTCTTTCCAGTTTTGCAAAAGTCCTGCATTTGTCAGCCCCATGGGCCCTCCCCTTCCTTCCACCATCCATCCACTCACCCACTCACCTACCCACTTGCCCGTCCACCCATCCAGTCAGTAGGTACTGAATGCTTACTTTCTGCCAGATGCATTGAGGATACAAGGGTGAACAAGTAAAGAAAAAGACAAAACAATATTGGGGACAGCAGCGACTATTGTGAAGAAAGACAAGAGGCGCACGTGGGTGGAGGGGTTCCCTTATGTAGGACCCTCAGGAGGGGCCTGAGACCCTGGGAGGCCTCTGTGGAAATACCCGGAGTGAGAATGGTCTGGACAATTGTTGTGACAAACAACCCTCAAATCTCAGCCACTTAACACAAGTAGTGCATCTTTCTCTCTCATTTCACACCCAAACTGTGGGTTGGGGGGGTTGGCCCTGCTCTGCAGGGACACATGGATGATGTTGCCCCACAGGCCCTGGGGGCTCAGTATCTTATGCGTCAACTGTCAGATGACAGCCGAGCCAGAGCAGGTAGGATGGTAGGGGGATGGACTGGAGGGGTCAACCTGCTGCTAGGAGCTAATTGTAGGGGAGTGTCCAAGTGCACGGAGAAGGCAATGGCACCCCACTCCAATACTCTTGCCTGGAAAATCTCATGGATGGAGGAGCCTGGAAGGCTGCAGTCCATGGGGTTGCTGAGGGTTGGGCACGACTGAGCGACTTCACTTTCACTTTTCACTTTCATGCATTGGAGAACGAAATGGCAACCCACTCCAATGTTCTTGCCTGGAGAATCCCAGGGACAGCGAAGCCTGGTGGGCTGCTGTCTATGGGGTCGCACAGAGTCGGACACGACTGAAGTGACTTAGCAGTCCAAATGCAAGCGCCCTGTGTGACCAGGGAGGGAAAGGACAGCCACGGAGACACGGTCTGATCTCTGTCCCAGGCCTGAAGGCTGGAAGGATGCAGACGGCTTGAGGAACAGGAAGAGTCCAGGCTCATCTGCTAGTTTAGCGGAGAGGAGGGGAGAAGGGCAAGGCCCCCAGGGCTGAGGGTGGGTTGAAACAGTGCCTGCAGGCTTCTTTTAGGAACTTTTTGAATCTCCAATGGAAGCTTTTATAGGAAGTTTTTATGCTAGGGAGTGACTTGAGCACATTTATGACCTAAAGAGGCTCTGTTGATGCAGGAAATAACTGAGGGCATGTATTGGGTTCCTATTGCTGTTGTTACAAATGACCAATAAATTAGTAGCTTAAGCCAGCGCTTGTCCTGCTACAGTCTGGAGGTCAGATGCCCTGAATCACTGTGTCAGCGCGGCTGTGTTCCTTTGGGAGGGGCTTCTGGGGAGAGTCCCTTTCTCAGCAGTTCCAGCCTCTGAGGCTGTCTGCATTCCTCATCTCAGGGCACCTTCCTCCATCTTCAACGCACGTCTCTCTAGTCTCTGACTCCATCATCACATCACTTTCCCTCCGGCTATAATTCTATCGCTTCCTCTTATGTGAACCCTTGTGATTTCAGTGGCTCACCCAGGTTATCTTGGGTAACCTTCCCATCCCAAATTCATCACTTTATTACAGCTGCCTTTTATCACATAAGGCACGTACTCCCCGGTCCAGGGATTTGAATCTGGGGGGCCATTATTTAAACAACTGCAGAGTATAAGGATGGTAAAAAGACAACCAGCAGAAAGATTAATGTTATTCAGTCACTAAGTCATATCTGACTCTTTGCGACCCCACAGGCCGAAGCATGCCAAGCTCCCTGTTCTTCACCGTCTCCCAGAGTTTGTTCAAACTTATATCCATTGAGTCAGAGATGTTATCTAACCATCTCATCCTTTGCTGCCTCCTTCTCCCTTTACCTTAAATCTTTCCCAGCATCAGGGTCTTTTCCATCAGGTGGCCAGAGTATTGGAGCTTCAGCTTCAGGATCAGTCCTTTCAATGGACTTTCAAAGTCCTTTCAAAGTCCAGTCAGGGTTGATTTCCTTTAGGATTGACTGGTTTGATCTCCTTGCAGTCCAAGGGACTCTCAAGAGGTCTTGGTCCTAAACTAAGATTGTTGTGATGTGCTGCATAAATTTGAAGGCTGTTTATAGGGCCGGTTCTACAAGTGGTGACTGGTCCTGGGAGATAATGAAAAAGGAACAAAAGAAAGATCCAGGTTTTTTGCTTGCATGTAATTGATAAAATAATGACCAGAATCATTCAAAGAGTCTATTCAGTAACCAGCGATGAGTAAAAATTCTAAAATTGTCTGTAATTTGTAAGGTTTATGACAAGGAAAGAGCTCATAATTATAAACTGGTTATCACTGGGTATTACACGCTGATTTTGTCTGAATCATTAATTAGCAAATGAATCAACAGCTGCTGATGGCTCATAAACAAGCCATTCTAATTTATTTTTTAAAAAGCACTATGCAGTAAGAAGGAAGACCTATAGAGGTGAAGGCTGAGAAACATGCCTTAGAATTAGTTTTATGTTTCAGGGCATAATTTAAAAAAGATATTGGTGTGCCAAAACTCTCACTCAATAAGCTCAAGCAAAGGTCGAGCTACAATAAGTTAAACACTTTAATTTAAAAATTGATGTGGCATAAACAGTTGCATAGATTCCAGTAACTCAGAGACGTTTGAGATTTTCATTGCTCCTGTTCTCCCTTTTTTCTTTCTCATTTCTATCTGGTTATCTCTTGCTGCCTGGTGAGCCACCCCACCATGCAGTGGTTAAGACATTATCCATCTTTTTATCATTTATGATCTTGTGGGTCACAGTTTCAGGCTGATCACTCTCTGTTCCCTTTGTGTAGACTGGGATGGCTCAGTGGTGTTCACTGGGGGCTGGTCTAGTCTGGACCATTCCACATGGCTTCTCTCACATGCTGGGGGCCTTGGTAGGGTGGGCGGCCTGGCTGGACTCAGCGATCCTACTTGCCATGTCCTCCACGTGGTCTGTCCAACAGAGCAGTTCAGCCTTGTTATATGGCTGCTCAATGCAACAAGGGGCTGAGGCAGAAGCTTCCAGTTTTCTCCAAGGATAGTCTTGAAACTGGTTGCCATGTTCAGCAAACAAAACAATAGGACTTTTGTAGGAACAATAATAACTGTTAGTATGTGTGTGCTTGGTTGCTTCAGTCGTGTCCAGCTCTTTGTGACCCCATACACTATAGCCCACCAGGCTCCTCTGCCCATGGGATTTCCCAGGTAAGAATACTAGAGTGGGTTGTCATGTCCTTCTCCAGGGAATCTTCTTGACCCAGGGATTGAACCTGCATCTCCTACACTGGCAGGTAGGTTCTTTACCACTGACCCGCCTGGGAAACCCAAGCTATCAGTATAGGTCCATCTCAAGTATTCCATACACATACTCATCCAAAGAAAACTGATTTATCTGAAATTCAAGCTGAACTGGGGGGTCCTGCATTTTTTTTCGGACAACTTTGGCCTGGAGTCAATTTCACTGTCCCGTACTTGTTAAAGCAGGCACAGGCCACACCAGGTGTGTGTCCTTCCTGTAACCACCTTCAGCACTGCGGTCCTGGGCTTTGCGCCTGCTCTGGGTCCCAGGAACCATGCAATGCTCTCCACGCTTTTCCTTAATGGGTCGACATTTCCTTGGTGACATCAACAGCCTTGGTCCAGCAGGCAGCAGGTTACGGGGGGGAGGGTAGACTTGGGTGAGAATCCCATGTACCTGAGGTAAAGGCCTTCACCTTTTTGAGCCTCGGTTTCCCTCATGGGTTACATGAAAATCGCCGTAATACCACGGGCGACACGAGGTGAGGAGTGGGCATAAAGAAAAGCCCCAGAAGCAGATCGTGTTCTCCAACCACCAGGAGCTGCCCCTTTTGTATCATTGTTTTAGCAAACAGAAGAGATACGAAATGAGAAGATGGAAACTTAACGGATGAGACGTTTGTGAGTTGGGCCAACTGCTTGATGCCTGCCTTGGCTTTGCTCTTGACGTTTCACTTCTCTGAAGTTTTATTCCTTTGACTGCAGAAAATGCCTCATCTTCCAGCAGATTAAATACAAATGTGAATGCTGATCTTACCACTTACGATTTGTGGCATGTCTTGTTGAAAATAATACTGTAAATATTTTAATACTTTAAGATCAGCCTTGGAGAACATTTTCTCTAGCCCCACCCAAGCTTTTTTACTGTCTCCCAGTGCTACAAGTTGGAGAAGGCGATGGCAGCCCACTCCAGCACTTCTGCCTGGAAAATCCGATGGGTGGAGGAGCCTGGTGGGCTGCAGTCCATGGGGTCTCGAAGAGACTGAGCGACTTCCCTTTCACTTTTCACTTTCATGCGTTGGAGAAGAACATGGCAACCCACTCCAGTGTTCTTGCCTGGAGAATCCCAGGGACGGGGGAGCCTGGTGGGCTGCCATCTATGGGGTTGCACAGAGTCGGACACGACTAAAGCGACTTAGCAGCAGCAGCAGCAGTGCTACAAATAGTGACAAGTTTATTTTTTCANAGTGATTTTGGAGCCCCCCAAAATAAAGTCTGACACTGTTTCCACTGTTTCCCCATCTATTTCCCATCACTTAGGTGATGGGAACTCAAGAACAATGATGTGCTGTGCTTTGTCCCTCAGTCAAGTCTGACTTTTTGTGACCTTATGGACTGTAGCCCACCAGGCTCTTCTGTCCGTGGAATTCTCCAGGCAAGAATACTGGAGTCAGTTGCCATACCCTCCTTCAGGGGATCTTCCCAACCCAGGAATCAAACCCAGGTATCCCGCATTGCAAGTGGATTCTTTACCGTCTGAGCCAACAGGGAAGCCCAAGAATACTGGAGTGGATAGCCTATCCATTCTCCAGGGGATCTTCCTGAGCCAGGAATTCCAGGGTCTCCTGCATTGCAGCTGATTCTTTACCAGCTGAGCTATGAGATAATAACATAGCCATCATTTGTTGAGGATCTACTGTATGATGGATGTGTTGTATACATTCTAACCCTTACATAGACATAGAAGATACATGTATGGACACCAAGGGGGGAAAAGGGGAGTGGGATTAATTGAGAGATTGAGACACTATTGATGTGCCTGTGTGCTCAGTCACTTCAGTCGTGTCCAGCTGTTTGCAACTCTATGGACTGTGGCCTGCCAGTCTCCTCTGTCCGTGGGATTCTCCAGGCAAGCATACTGGAGTGGGTTGCCATGCCCTCCTCCAGGGGATCTCCCTGACCCAGGGATCAAACCCATGTTGTGTATCAAATAGGTAACTGATGAGGGCCTACTATATAACTCAGGGAACTCTTCTCATGGCTCTGTGGTAAACTAAATGGGAAGGAAATCCAAAATAGAAGGGGTATATATATATATATATATATATACATGTAGCTGATTCACTTTACTGTACTGCAGAAGCTAACACAACATTATAAAGCAGCTATACTCCAATCAAAAATTAACTTAAAAAACCACCCCACTTTGAGATTTCTTTCACTTAATGGTTTGGCCTTCTGATAGCCTTCTCTGCCCTCTTCGTTTTTTGACTGAACTTCAACAGTATCCTTGTGACATGAATAAACCACAAAATTGTTCTGTTTTTAAGAAGGTGCACCTGTATTGCATTGGGTAAAGCTGGCAATTGCCTGCCTAATTGGGCACATGATTGTATTCTGCCAACACAACAGCATTTCCAGCAGGTAAGACCTATGAGAAATGAAATTAACTCTTACTCTGGCATGAGCCACCAAGCAATCTTTCGGCCATAGGCTGGGGATCATGGCCATCTCTTTGAGCACTCAATTATACATGCAAGATTATTTGTTTCTTGATTGCTTACCTAACATTTATTCATGAAGTTACTTGTATAATTATGATTTATTGAAAATCACCAGGCTTACAAAGCTCTGTATCTGCACTTTCTTTCTATCCCAAGGGAAAATATGATATTTTGTAGTTGTTGTTTAGTCACTAAGTCATGTCCAACTCTTTTGTGACCCCATGAACTGTAGCTTGCCAGTTTCCTCTGTCCATGAGACTTTCCAGCCAAGAATACTGGAGTGGGTTGCCATTTCCTATTAAGGGGATCTTCCAAACTCAGGGATCCAACCAGGTCTCCTGCATTGGCAGGTGGATTCTTTACCACTGAGCTATCTGGAGGCCAAAAATGTGATATTTACATTGGTCATGAGAATATATGTATTTATTTATTCATAAAAAGCATAACATTCTATAACAATGAGAAAAATCCCCTTCGTTCTCACATGTGTGCATGCTCAGTCATTCAGCCGTGTCTGACTTTTGCTGCCCCATGGACAGCAGTCTACCAGGCTCCTCTGTCCACAGGATTCTCCAAGCAAGAATACTGGAATGGGTTGCCATTTCATCCTTCAGGGGATCTTCCAAACAGAGGGATTGAACCTGCATCTCCTGCACTGGCAGGTAGATTCTTTACCACTGTGGCACACAGGAAGCCCTTGACTCTCACTCCCTGATGCGATTCCTGATAGTGTTCCAACTGTGCCAAAAGGAAACCTTTCCCATCTTTGCTTAGTGGCCCAGTTCAGCTCAGTCAGTTAACTAGCTCATTCATGTCCGACTCTCTGCGACACCATGAATTGCAGCACGCCAGGCCTTCCTGTCCATCACCAACTCCCGGAGTTCACTCAGACTCACATCCATCGAATTGGTGATGCCATCCAGCCATCTCATCCTCGGTCATCCCCTTCTCCTCCTGCCTCCAATCCCTACCAGCATCAGGGTCTTTTCCAATGAGTCACCTCTTCGCATGAAGTGGCCAAAGTACTGGAGTTTCAGCTTCAGCCTCAGTCCTTCCAATGAACACCCAGGACTGATCTCCTTTAGAATGGACTGGTTGGATCTCCTTGCAGTCCAAGGGACCCTCAAGAGTCTTCTCCAACACCACAGTTCAAAAGCATCAATTCTTCAGCTCTCAGCTTTCTTCGTGGTCTAACTCTCACATCCATACATGACCACTGGAAAAACCATAGCCTTGACTAGGCAGACCTTTGTTGGCAAGTAATGTCTCTGCTTTTGAATATGCTATCTAGGTTGGTCATAACTTTCCTTCCAAGGAGTAAGCGTCTTAATTTCATGGCTGCAATCACCATCTGCAGTCATTTTGGAGCCCTCCAAAATAAAGTCTGACACTGTTTCCACAGTTTCCCGATCTATTTACCATGAAGTGATGGGACCGGATGCCATGATCTTCATTTTCTGAATGTTGAGCTGTAAGCCACCTTTTTCACTCTCCTCTTTCACTCTCATCAAGAGGTTTTTTAGTTCCTCTTCACTTTCTGCCATAAGGGTGGTGTCATCTGCATATCTGAGGTTATTGATATTTCT
>SJYX01023237.1:39120-76112 GCA_006410675.1 Oreotragus oreotragus
TTTTCTTCTTTTTTATCTTTACTGTTCTTGCCATTTCTTTTCAAGGTGAATTTTAGATTCCATGTGTCAGTATCTGTAAAAACCTGTGCTGAAGTTTTGATTGGTGCTGCACTGAACAGGTTGATTAAGATAGAAGAAAGTCAACCACATAACACTGAGGCTTCCTGCTTAGGGACTTGGCAAGTCTCTGCTCCCTCTTGTCAGGGCATTTCAGCGACTTGAAGGGATGTTATGCCATCATCTTTGTAAAGATTTCATGTTAATTAGGCCCATTCACATATATTAAAGTCTCACGCTATTGTAAATGGAAAATTACTTTTCTATTGAGTCTTCTAACCATCTACTGCTGATAATTAGGACAACTTTGATTTTTCATTTAAAGTTTTTCTTTATCTCCTTATGATCTCTGATGTTGGTTATTGGGTTTTGTATGCAGACGATTATATATTCTACAAATACGAATGATTGCATCTCTTCCTTTGCAGTATTTGTACCACTTCTTCATGCCCATACATTACCCAGCTCCTCCATCAAAAGCTATCCATGTCAAAGATATCAGACACTTTTAATGTGTTTCCTCGCTTCAGTGGGAAAGCACTGATATTTCACCATGAGACTTGACAGTAAATGGGTTTCTCTCAGTTCTTTGAGCTTTGTGTGTTCACAGCGTCCTATATAATACTCCTGCTTAGTGTCCAAAAGTGTTTTAAAAGGCATACACCCAAATCCTGGGCAGATGAAAAGCACATAGGAATAAAACCAGCTGCTGCCCAAGAATCCCAGCTGGGTTCCCGACTCTGGCAGGTCAAGGTGGTCTTTTCTGCTGAGGAAACGGACAAAGAGAAATCCTGGATTAGCTCTGGGCTCCCACAGCCTCCATGACTCTCAGGCCAGAGCCACGGGGAAGATAAATAGAAATTCACTCAACACCCACCAGCTCTCATCCTCTCTAACCCTCTGTACCGTCATGAGAGCTAAGCATCATGATGTCATTGATCAAAGGAGGTCCCTGAGTCTCAGCAAATGTTAGCTGGTTTGACCAAAACTCAGAGCAAGTGAGGTATGCAGATGGAACCCATATGTGTCTAGACCATGGTTCTTCCCGCCATAGTGTGGAAGGTAAGTGAGAAGTATGAATTACTGACAGGATTTCTGTAAAATAGATGGATATGACCAATAAAACATGGTAATTAACCCTAAAGAGAATTTACAAGAATGGTAGGTGTTTTTTAACCCATCATTTTTCATCCCATACAAGACTGGTCAAGACCACTGGTCAGCCATGAGGAAATGAACATCTTTTCAAGATAAAAAGCTTAATAGTTCCTGTACTTGCCCTCTCCCACCGCCAGGAGGAGACCCCACACCAAACCTGTGGACTCAAACCTTCTGCCAACATGGTGCACAGAATTAAGACAGAAAGGGTGGCCCCATGATATTCAATCACGTGTACCCCCTTTCAAGTGACACATTTCTCACCAGTGTTTGAGAGAAACAGAAAACCCAGAATTATGTTTTGAATCAAAGAAAAATCAAGAGGAGTAGGTAAACACATATAGCTGATTCACGTTGTTGTATACAGAAACTAGCGGAACATGGTAAAGCAATTACACTCCAATTTAACAAAGAAAAAGTGGGACTTCTAAAATGAATTTTCAGGTTTACAAATCTAAGTCTGTTGTTGCAAATCAGCTGCCTTCCTCACAGAAAGCCCACAGTCATTGGGGGACCTTTCCATGTGCTCATCCTAGTCATCTCACACTACCCACCTCCCCCAGGAAGAACAGGTCACTTGTAGTCATCCCAGAGGTCTTATCCCATAGCGGGGTATGTGGCTGGGGAGCACTGCCAAAGTCTCCATCACAAGTGACTGGTGCCTCATGAATGGATCATCAATAAGGATTTCCATCTGGTCCCTACAGGACTGCAAGATACAGGAAAGTAGTGGAAGCGGATCCCATTCTGCATGGAAAGGACCCTCAAACAGATCTACAGGTGAAGGAAGATGCTGCTGACCTTCATCCTCAGGTCTGAGCCAGGTACCTGCTTCAGAAAGCTCAGGGGAGAAATTGTGGTGCTAGAGCCTAACTTCCCCAGGTGGGGTCAACAGTGTCACCAGAGACAGCTGGGTCTCATCCTCCTGGGCACGAGGAAGCACTACACATCCTTTGGTCCCTCATGGCTGGGTGGGGCCAGTTACTGGTTCTAGCCAATGACACAAGCTGTACCCACACCAAAGCGCTTAATGGCCAGTGGGAGACTCTTGGGGACTCTTTCCTCCAGCATTGCAGCTGGCGGCATTCAAGATGATAGCCACTCCATCTGCAGTGAGCGTTGGCTCCCTGCAGACCCAAGATAGACATGAACCAGGAGCGAGGACAGCGCTTTGTGCTTTTAAACCACCAAAAATAGTGTGTGTTATTCTGACTATTACACCTCCTTTCTTCTCCTCTTGTCTGACCCCTAAAATGTAGCATTTCCTTGCGCATAGCAGGAGCTCAATTCTTATAGATAGATGGATAATGGAATTGGAGCCACAGCTCCCCAGAGACCCAGTAGTGGCCGCTGTCGTGAGGCTGGAAGGCTAGGGACCAGCCTGAACTTGGGATTTCCTCTTTACTCAGATCAGGAGCACAGACCTCAGGTTGCCTTTATGGTGTCATTCTCACACACACAGGACCAAGCTTGGACAGGAAAGTACAGAAGGAAGGCCTGGATCCTGATAGAAAATGTCTTCTCGTCCAGCCAGGTTGCCCTTCCAGGACTACAGTGCTGTTTGAGTGAAGTGCTGACCTGTTCAGGGTCTTAATAAAACACACAGCCACACCCAGTAAGAATGTGGGACTCTGATGAATGTCTGTGCAGGAGGCTGGGATGGGGGCAGGTGAGGCTGCATGTGGAGCACCTGCCCCTGGGTCGTGCCTAACCTTGATGCTTTGTCACGTGCTGATGCTCAGTTCACATTTGCCCTGACTCCATGCCGGGTGATAATGGACAGGTTGTTTTAAGCTTTGCTTCTTTCCAGTGGCTGTGATGTTAAGCCTCCCAAAGGGCGCTGCAGGAGGATCAAGTATGTCCTGTCACGGGCACCTGCCCCAGCCACAGAGGGTCCTGGGAGTTTTCTTGTATCTGAAATCAGTCTTCCATCAAGGTTTGGTCTTTCTATATGTAAAGCTTCCACTGCTTAAATCCCTGTGCAATTTCTGTCTCCTCATTGTGCGTAGAGTGATCCAAGCTGATGCCCAAGTCAGGGGAAGTCACAGGAGCACTGGGGACAGGCCTCCCAGGGGGTGTCCAAGTGCCAAGGGCACCAGGTGGGAATGAGCTGAGGAGAGGAGAGCTACATGGAGAATGTTCTGCACAACACAGTGACTCAAAATTTTTATACATTATACTCAATTTAATGGTATTATAAAACATTCACTAAGAAGAATAAATTTTAAATTATTTTATTATTTTTTTCTTATTTATTTATTTTAATTGGAGGCTAATTACTTTACAATACTGTGGTGGTTTTTGCCATACATTCATATGAATCAGCCTTGGGTGTACATGTGTTCCCCATCCTGAAGCCCCTCCCACCTCCCTCTGCATCCCATCCCTCAGGGTCATCGCAGTGCACCAGCCCTGAGCACCCTGTCTCACACATTGAGCCTAATTTAAAAAATAAAATATTGGTCATAGTTCTGATGTTGTGCAATATATTCTTGCAGCTTATTTGTTTTACACGTAAGAGTTTGTGCCTTTTAATTCCCTTCCTCTCACCTCCCTTCTCCCCACAGGTACACAAGTTTATTCTCTGTTTCTCTGCGTCTCTGTTTTGTTACATTCATTATTTTGTGCTAATTTTACATTCCACCTAAAAGTGATAGTATACAGTACTTGGCAACGTGATGCAAAGAACTGACTCATTAGAAAGACCCTGACACTGGGAAAGATTGAAGTCAGGAGAAGAAAGGGATGACAGGATGAGCTGTTCAGATGGCATCACTGACTCGATGGACACTGTCTCTTATACACATCTAGATGTGTATAAGAGACAGGTGCATTTGAATTCCTTTTCTTCTTTTTTATCTTTACTGTTCTTGCCATTTCTTTTCAAGGTGAATTTTAGATTCCATGTGTCAGTATCTGTAAAAACCTGTGCTGAAGTTTTGATTGGTGCTGCACTGAACAGGTTGATTAAGATAGAAGAAAGTCAACCACATAACACTGAGGCTTCCTGCTTAGGGACTTGGCAAGTCTCTGCTCCCTCTTGTCAGGGCATTTCAGCGACTTGAAGGGATGTTATGCCATCATCTTTGTAAAGATTTCATGTTAATTAGGCCCATTCACATATATTAAAGTCTCACGCTATTGTAAATGGAAAATTACTTTTCTATTGAGTCTTCTAACCATCTACTGCTGATAATTAGGACAACTTTGATTTTTCATTTAAAGTTTTTCTTTATCTCCTTATGATCTCTGATGTTGGTTATTGGGTTTTGTATGCAGACGATTATATATTCTACAAATACGAATGATTGCATCTCTTCCTTTGCAGTATTTGTACCACTTCTTCATGCCCATACATTACCCAGCTCCTCCATCAAAAGCTATCCATGTCAAAGATATCAGACACTTTTAATGTGTTTCCTCGCTTCAGTGGGAAAGCACTGATATTTCACCATGAGACTTGACAGTAAATGGGTTTCTCTCAGTTCTTTGAGCTTTGTGTGTTCACAGCGTCCTATATAATACTCCTGCTTAGTGTCCAAAAGTGTTTTAAAAGGCATACACCCAAATCCTGGGCAGATGAAAAGCACATAGGAATAAAACCAGCTGCTGCCCAAGAATCCCAGCTGGGTTCCCGACTCTGGCAGGTCAAGGTGGTCTTTTCTGCTGAGGAAACGGACAAAGAGAAATCCTGGATTAGCTCTGGGCTCCCACAGCCTCCATGACTCTCAGGCCAGAGCCACGGGGAAGATAAATAGAAATTCACTCAACACCCACCAGCTCTCATCCTCTCTAACCCTCTGTACCGTCATGAGAGCTAAGCATCATGATGTCATTGATCAAAGGAGGTCCCTGAGTCTCAGCAAATGTTAGCTGGTTTGACCAAAACTCAGAGCAAGTGAGGTATGCAGATGGAACCCATATGTGTCTAGACCATGGTTCTTCCCGCCATAGTGTGGAAGGTAAGTGAGAAGTATGAATTACTGACAGGATTTCTGTAAAATAGATGGATATGACCAATAAAACATGGTAATTAACCCTAAAGAGAATTTACAAGAATGGTAGGTGTTTTTTAACCCATCATTTTTCATCCCATACAAGACTGGTCAAGACCACTGGTCAGCCATGAGGAAATGAACATCTTTTCAAGATAAAAAGCTTAATAGTTCCTGTACTTGCCCTCTCCCACCGCCAGGAGGAGACCCCACACCAAATCTGTGGACTCAAACCTTCTGCCAACATGGTGCACAGAATTAAGACAGAAAGGGTGGCCCCATGATATTCAATCACGTGTACCCCCTTTCAAGTGACACATTTCTCACCAGTGTTTGAGAGAAACAGAAAACCCAGAATTATGTTTTGAATCAAAGAAAAATCAAGAGGAGTAGGTAAACACATATAGCTGATTCACGTTGTTGTATACAGAAACTAGCGGAACATGGTAAAGCAATTACACTCCAATTTAACAAAGAAAAAGTGGGACTTCTAAAATGAATTTTCAGGTTTACAAATCTAAGTCTGTTGTTGCAAATCAGCTGCCTTCCTCACAGAAAGCCCACAGTCATTGGGGGACCTTTCCATGTGCTCATCCTAGTCATCTCACACTACCCACCTCCCCCAGGAAGAACAGGTCACTTGTAGTCATCCCAGAGGTCTTATCCCACAGCGGGGTATGTGGCTGGGGAGCACTGCCAAAGTCTCCATCACAAGTGACTGGTGCCTCATGAATGGATCATCAATAAGGATTTCCATCTGGTCCCTACAGGACTGCAAGATACAGGAAAGTAGTGGAAGCGGATCCCATTCTGCATGGAAAGGACCCTCAAACAGATCTACAGGTGAAGGAAGATGCTGCTGACCTTCATCCTCAGGTCTGAGCCAGGTACCTGCTTCAGAAATCTCAGGGGAGAAATTGTGGTGCTAGAGCCTAACTTCCCCAGGTGGGGTCAACAGTGTCACCAGAGACAGCTGGTTCTCATCCTCCTGGGCACAAGGAAGCACAACACATCCTTTGGTCCCTCATGGCTGGGTGGGGCCAGTTACTGGTTCTAGCCAATGACACAAGCTGTACCCACACCAAAGCGCTTAATGGCCAGTGGGAGACTCTTGGGGACTCTTTCCTCCAGCATTGCCGCTGGCGGCATTCAAGATGATAGCCACTCCATCTGCAGTGAGCGTTGGCTCCCTGCAGACCCAAGATAGACATGAACCAGGAGCGAGGACAGCGCTTTGTGCTTTTAAACCACCAAAAATAGTGTGTGTTATTCTGACTATTACACCTCCTTTCTTCTCCTCTTGTCTGACCCCTAAAATGTAGCATTTCCTTGCGCATAGCAGGAGCTCAATTCTTATAGATAGATGGATAATGGAATTGGAGCCACAGCTCCCCAGAGACCCAGTAGTGGCCGCTGTCGTGAGGCTGGAAGGCTAGGGACCAGCCTGAACTTGGGATTTCCTCTTTACTCAGATCAGGAGCACAGACCTCAGGTTGCCTTTATGGTGTCATTCTCACACACACAGGACCAAGCTTGGACAGGAAAGTACAGAAGGAAGGCCTGGATCCTGATAGAAAATGTCTTCTCGTCCAGCCAGGTTGCCCTTCCAGGACTACAGTGCTGTTTGAGTGAAGTGCTGACCTGTTCAGGGTCTTAATAAAACACACAGCCACACCCAGTAAGAATGTGGGACTCTGATGAATGTCTGTGCAGGAGGCTGGGATGGGGGCAGGTGAGGCTGCATGTGGAGCACCTGCCCCTGGGTCATGCCTAACCTTGATGCTTTGTCATGTGCTGATGCTCAGTTCACATTTGCCCTGACTCCATGCTGGGTGATAATGGACAGGTTGTTTTAAGCTTTGCTTCTTTCCAGTGGCTGTGATGTTAAGCCTCCCAAAGGGCGCTGCAGGAGGATCAAGTATGTCCTGTCACGGGCACCTGCCCCAGCCACAGAGGGTCCTGGGAGTTTTCTTGTATCTGAAATCAGTCTTCCATCAAGGTTTGGTCTTTCTATATGTAAAGCTTCCACTGCTTAAATCCCTGTGCAATTTCTGTCTCCTCATTGTGCGTAGAGTGATCCAAGCTGATGCCCAAGTCAGGGGAAGTCACAGGAGCACTGGGGACAGGCCTCCCAGGGGGTGTCCAAGTGCCAAGGGCACCAGGTGGGAATGAGCTGAGGAGAGGAGAGCTACATGGAGAATGTTCTGCACAACACAGTGACTCAAAATTTTTATACATTATACTCAATTTAATGGTATTATAAAACATTCACTAAGAAGAATAAATTTTAAATTATTTTATTATTTTTTTCTTATTTATTTATTTTAATTGGAGGCTAATTACTTTACAATACTGTGGTGGTTTTTGCCATACATTCATATGAATCAGCCTTGGGTGTACATGTGTTCCCCATCCTGAAGCCCCTCCCACCTCCCTCTGCATCCCATCCCTCAGGGTCATCGCAGTGCACCAGCCCTGAGCACCCTGTCTCACACATTGAGCCTAATTTAAAAAATAAAATATTGGTCATAGTTCTGATGTTGTGCAATATATTCTTGCAGCTTATTTGTTTTACACGTAAGAGTTTGTGCCTTTTAATTCCCTTCCTCTCACCTCCCTTCTCCCCACAGGTACACAAGTTTATTCTCTGTTTCTCTGCGTCTCTGTTTTGTTACATTCATTATTTTGTGCTAATTTTACATTCCACCTAAAAGTGATAGTATACAGTACTTGGCAACGTGATGCAAAGAACTGACTCATTAGAAAGACCCTGACACTGGGAAAGATTGAAGTCAGGAGAAGAAAGGGATGACAGGATGAGATGGTCAGATGGCATCACTGACTCGATGGACGAGTTTGAGCAAGCTCCAGGAGTTGATGATGGACAGGGAAGCCTGGCGTGCTGCAGTCCTTGGGGTCGCAAAAAGTCGGACACGACTGAGGGACTGAATGGAACTAATACAGTATTTGGCTTTCTCTGTCTGACATATATCACTAAGCATAACCCCTCAAAGTCCATCCATGTTGTTGCAAATGACAAATTTTCATTCTTTTTTACGGCCGAGTAATATTCCATCGTGTGTGTGTGTGTGTGTGTGTGTGTGAGTGACATTTTCTTTAACCATTCTCCTGTTGATGGACATTTAGGTTGCTTCCGTATCTTAGCTATTGTAAATTGTGTTGGTATGAATACTGGGGTGCATGTAACTTTTTAAGTTAGTGTTTTCACTTTTTTCCCCAGTAGAAACCCAGGAGTTCACTTCCCAGATCTTATGCTACTTTCAGTTTTTGAGGCCCCTCTATACTCTTTTCCATAGTGGTCACACCAATTCACATTCCCAACAGTGTATGAGGGTTCACTCTTCTCCACATCCTCACAAACATTTGTGGACTTCTGATGCTAGCTTTTCTGACAGGTGTGAGATGACGTCTCATTGTGGCTTTGATTTGCATTTCTCTGATGATTAGTGATTAAGCATCTTTTCATGTGCCTGTTGGTCATTTGTATGTCTGCTCTGGGAAGAAATGTCTATTCAGGTCTTCTACTCATTTTTTAATCAGATTTCTTTTGGATGTTGAGTCATATGCACTTTTTATCTAATTTGGACATTAACTTCTTATAAGTCATATTGGTTGCAAATATTTTCTCACACTCAGCAGATTGTCTTTTCATTTTGTAAATGGTTTCCTTTGCTGTACAAAAGCTTTTAAGTTTAATTAGGTACCATTTATTTTTGCTTTTGTTTCCTTTGCCTTAGGAGACAGATCCAAAAATAATATTGCTACAATTTATGTCAAATTATGCCTGCCTATGTTTTTGTCTTGAAGTTTTATAGTTTCTGTCTTACATTTATATCTTTGACCATTTTGAGTTTATTTTTGTATACGATGCAAAAAAAGTTGATTTCATTCTTTTACATACAGCTGTCCAGTTTTCCCAGCCCCACTTATGGAAGATACTGTCTTTTATCCATTGTGTATTCTTGTCTCTTTTGCTCTACATTGGCTTCCCTGGTGGCTCAGAGTTAAAGCATCTGCCTGGAATGTGGGAGACCTGGGTTCGATCCCTGGGTCGAGAAGATCTCTGGGTTGGGAAGATCCCCTGGAGAAGGAAATGGCACCCCACTCCAGTATTCTTGCCTGGAGAATCCCATGGAGGGAGGAGCCTGGTAGGCTACAGTCCATGGGGTAGCAAAGAGTCAGACATGACTAAGTGACTTCACTCTCTCACTCTCAATTGACCATAAGTGTGTAGGTTTATTTCTGGGCTCTTTATCCTGTTCCATTGACCTATGTGTCTGTTTTTGTCCCAGTGCCATACTGTTTTGATTACTGTAGCTTTGTAGTATAGTTTGAAGTCAGAGACATTATTCCTCCAGCTCTGTTAGTCTTTCTCAAGACCAATTCAGCTAATCTAGATCTTTAGCACTCCTTTACAAATTTTTAAATTATTTCTTCTAGTTCTTTGAAAAATGTCATTGGTATATTGATAAGCATTGCACGGAATCTGTAGATTGCCTTGAGGAATATGGGCATTTTAACAATATTAATTCTTCCAGTACATGAGCATAGCATGTTTTTCTAACTATTTGTGCTGTCTTCAATTTCTTTCATCAGTGTCATAGTTTTCCAAGTACAGATTTTTTTACTCCCTTAGTTAAAGTTATTCTTAGGCACTTTATTCTTTTGGACACAATCATTAGTGCGATTGTTTCCTTAATTTCTCTGAGAGTTCATTGTTAATATATAGAAATGCAACAGATTTCTGTGTATTAATTTTGTGTCCTACAACTTTACCAAATTCATCAATGAGTCCTAGCAGTTCTGGGGGTCAGGATCATGAATTCCCCCATAGCAAAGGGACCTCTAGAGGACATCGTATAGGGGAAGGGTGTAGAGTGAGCCGAGTGACCTATTCAAAGATCACTAGACAGTCAGAAGGAGAAGGATGATGGAGCAGGAGAGAATGTGCAGGACACTTGGGGAAATGGGGACTGGGATCACGCATAAGAGGACAGGGGACAGAAGTGAACAGATTTGGGTTCATTCCGGAGAGTGGGATGATGGGAAGTGAGGTGAGGTTGGATGCAGTGGGGGAGGATAAGAGAAGAAAGGATGACCCTGAGGTGTGGGGTCCCTAAGAAGGCACCTGGGAATGTTAGTGCTCAGGAGACCTGGCCCAGAGGAAGGACTCTGACTAATGAATGAGTGAGTCAGTGAATATATGAATGAACGAATGAGTGAGTGAATAAATGAGTGAGTGAATATATGGATGAACGAATGAGTGAGTGAATAAATGAGTGAATGAGGGAGGGATTGAGTAGGTGAATCAGTGAATGAATGAATGAGTGGATGAGTGATGAATGAGTGGATGGGAGAATGAATGAATCAGTGAATATGAGAATGAATGAGTACATAGACCCCACTTCCTGACTCCAGCCCCCTTCTCTCAAGCCAGAAGGCCCCTGAGCTCTCTGTCTCCTCCTTTCATCCCTCTTCCCCTCGGCACTGGGTATGAATCCGGGGCACCCATATTTGAAAGTCATTTTGCTTCAAACAAGGACCAGAGGCTGGTGAACAGGTATTGCTTTCTGGTGGTGCTTCCGCCTTCACCTGCAGGCCAAGCAGCTCCAGCAGGCGTGAGAGGTGCAGATGACCCTAGACTCTGATGAAGCTCAGAGTTCCTCTTTTCTCCTTGGAAGAAACAGCTGAGAGGACACTGTCAGTTCTGTGTCCCTATCCTCCCAAAGGACAGAGCATCAGGTTCCCCTGCCCGGGGCACCTCTGCTTCTCTGAGATGATGCTGCAAAGCTGAAAATAAAGCCTCAGAGCTGTCCCTGCCGTGATTCAGATTCTCCCCGAGGGAAGGCATAGGGTGTCGGGGGCTGCCTGGAGGACTCCAGCTTCACAGCCCCAGAGCTTTGCAGGTGGAAGCTAGGCTCCCAGGATGGGCCTGGTCAGTCATCGGAAAACAAGGGGATGGGGAGCTTGCCCTCCTAAGAACAGGGACAGGGACTGCAGGCTGGGCTTTTGGCAGAGAAGGTGGCAAGAGTACGAGGAGGACACAGCAGCTGAGCACTGGGAGAACCTGGATGTCTAAGGTGCACTCAGCACCCTAAGGGGCTGACAGGCAGCATAGCCACGATGACCCCAGACTTCAGGGCTTGTCTCCCTCATACCTGCATGTGACACAGAGCCCTTGGGGAGCCAGGACTCAGGGCTGAACGGTGGGATCACAGTGGAGTGAGATCATGGAGTAGGACAGGAGGAACAGAGCAGGGTTGGGGGTTCAGCAGAAGCAGGAGATCAAGGCAGAGATAAAGAAAAGATGTCAGGCTTGGAGGGTCGGGTAACCCCATCTGACGGGAGGGGTTGGGGAAAGTCCAAGGAACTGACCCTTGAGACAAAAAGGGTTTGAGCCTCCAGGAAACATGAAGCCTGTCACTAGAGGAGTCTCAGCACACGCGGGTATGGCAGGAACTGCTGTGCTGCTCCATGTCTCTTCTCCCAACTCCTTAGCCATAAACACGAATTTTAATACAAATGGAAGCACCAAATAAAAGATGGTATTTTCAACCTGCTTCAGCTGACCGTGACCATATGTGTGGGGGTCTTACGTAGGAGGCTGTTCAAGAGGCTGACTCAGACGGGAAGAACTGCTCTTCTGTTCTTTTCTGCTTTCTCCTCTCTGCTGCCAGAATGTGGATGTGAGGAATGGCTCTCCAGCAGCCATCATGGACCATGAGGCATCACACTAAATGAGACAGAAAGATAGAAGGATTCTGGGTCTTTACTGATACCTGAGAGTAACCCTTATACTTCAGGGCACTGTGATTAAAACCCATCTGTTAGCTGCCATTGAGCTTTTGCCCAGTCATTCCTTTGACCTGTCTTCTAACAAACTTTCCTTCTCTACTGTGTTGAAGGTCCCATAATCACACCTTGTGTGGAACCCACCATTTTCCAGTTACTTTCTGTTATTTAATAAGCTATTTGACTATAAAAATGAACTCAACCCACACAGCTTTAAAGCTTCCTATTTACATCTGATTTAAAGCTTTCCCATCTGTATAGGAGCCTGGCAGGCTACAGTCCATAGGGTTGCAAAGAGCTGGACACAACACACACAGCACATCTGCCCATTTCAAGACCCACATGATTTCAGAGCCCAGAACTGGAAAGGGGTCACGGTCTGCTTTTTCTCTTCTCTCAATTCAACACCTTGTAACAAGAGGGACCCCACTCCTCTCCAGGGACCCTCCTTGCCCCGATTCCCCCAGATTTGCCATCTGTCCATCTACCTGCCTCTCATTGAGGCTGACACACCTAATGGGCAAGGAGCTCTGGTCCCTAAATCACCTTGTTACAGAGGCAGCACAGTGTGGTGTTCATCAGCAGAGGATGGAGACTGCCTGGGTGTGAAGTGTGACCCTCCTCTGTGCTGTGTGACTTCAGGAAAAATCATGCACCTCTCTGTGCCTCTTTTGCTTCATCTGTAAAATGGGAGTGATGATGGTCCTAAAGTCTTGTTGTGGGGTGTGCAAAGAGCTCACCATCCGGTCTGATTGAATAGACTCACAGGGCATGCACTCCAGGGACCATGTCTGTCCTGGGATGTGCTGGTTTCTGTAGAGGATACATGGGCCTCTGTTCCCCTGGGTGAGGGGCAGGGACTCAGACCTCCTGTGGGAGGCTCCCTACCACCCTCTGCAGGTGAGGGACACTCTGGGCAGCACCTTCACAGGGAGCAGTGGGAGGACTCGGGTGACCCAGGTAACCTTTCCGGCCAGTCCACGTGGCTGAGTGGTCCAAGTTCTTGAGTGGAGTCCTTTGTACTCCAATCATTCACATAACAATTCCTAGCAAATGTTGCTATTTTCCTCAAATAGCAGGAATGGTATCTGCCAGAAACTCAACATCTTGGCTCTCTCCTGGCACCGCTGAGCTTACAGAATCACATCAGACTCCTAAGTGCCCACTTCAGAGAGCCAATTTGGGGGGTTTTAATCTTAGGGCAATAAAATTGACATGAAACACACAGGTTTATGAATTCAGTCTCACTTGCTTTCCCAGCAATTCCACACTTCCCGGTTCAACCATTTGCACCGATCAATTCCAACATTCAGGTAATGGATGCATCAGCCAGGCAGTCAGCCAACCTTGACCGGTGGTGTTGACGCCCCAGTAAACACAGAGGTGAGGGTGATCACGAGCCCACACTGGCCTAGAGAGAAGAGGAAACGAGTCATTACATGGATAACAGAAGGGCCACGAACTCAAGAACTTGGAAAGTCAGGCCACGAGGACTGACCGGAGGAGTGACCCTGGTCACCCAGTCCTTCCCCTGCTCCCCACGCAGGTGCCCCCCAGAGTGTCCCTCACCTGCAGAGGGCAGTAGGGAGCCTCAGCGCAGGAAGTCTGACTCCCTAAATCCTCTTCCCCAGGGAAACAGAAGGCTGTCTTTCCTTCACAAAAACTAGCACAGGGCTTGACACAGAGAAGACACTTTCTACTGATGTCAATTTGCATTTTAAATAAACTAAGCCCCTCTGGAAAGACAGTAAAAGTTCATTCACGTTGTGAAATGTCATTTCATCAATTCCTTGCAAGTGAAGGCTAATTACGGCTCTCCAGGGAGTAATCCGGTGATTCAGACCCACCATGCTGCCAGTGGGAGTTCAGGCATTAAAGTAAAAGTGAACTGGGACGTAGCTACTTGGCTAGGCTGGGCCCCTGCTGGGAGAGCTGGGCTGCCTGGGAATGAGGGTCTCCTCCCCAAACTCAGAGGCCCAGGAACCTGACCTCCAGTGGGCAGCTGGCAGCCTACCCAGCAGCTGATTCAGCAAAGTGAAGCCAGAGTTGATGACCATCTTACTGGGGTCTTCCGCCTCTCCTCACTGCTTTCCAGAACAGACATGAGTACAAAACACAGACAAACGATCCCTCAGCACCTACTGGCCTGAAAGAAGATAGAGTTTCATCTTAGGCTTCACTCACTCTTTCACTCACTCATCCAACAAATACACATTAATTGGAGATAACTTTTGTATTATCTATTAGCTTCAATTGCATTTACTGGCAGAAGCAATTCAACAAAAAAAGCATAGTCTTTTCAACAGAACAAGTGGACATCCATACACACACAAAAAATGACCTCAACCTATACCTCGCACTTTATTCAAAAATTACTTTAAAATGTACCACTGATTTAAATGTAAAATATAAAATTATAATTTTCTTAGAAGAAAATCTTGTGGCCTTGGGCTGCTGCTGCTGCTGCTAAGTCACTTCAGTCATGTCCGACTCCGTGTGACCCCATAGACGGCAGCCCACCAGGCTCCCCGGTCCCTGGGTTAGACAATACCAAAAGCTCAATTCATAATAGAAATATTGATAAATTTGACTTCATCAAAGTCAAATTTTTTTCTCTACAAAAGACATTATGGTGAGAACGATAAGACCAGTCAGAGACTGGCGGAAAATATTTGCAATTCAGATACTTGACAGTGAACTTGTATCTGGAATACCTAAATAAGTTCTCAAACTGCACAATAGAGCAGCAAACTAAAGAACTCATTTTTTAAACTGGCAAAAGAGTCACACATTTTACCAGAGAAAATATGCACGTAATAAATAAGCACATGAAAAGATGGTCAGCATAATGAATTATTAGGGAAATGCATATTAAAGTCACAAAGAGAATACACACCTACCAGAAGAGCTGAAATTTTTCAAACAGAGAAAGAAAACAGATAAGGCCAAGTGTTCTTGAGGAAGGGGAGCCGCAGGAGCTCTTTTTGGTAGTGGTTTGGCAGTTTCTTACTCAGTGAAGCACACACTTACCAGAAGACCCAGAGATCTACTCCCTGGCATTTGATTCAGTGGAATGAAAACCAGTGTTTACACATGTATGCATATTATATGCAAATGAAATGCAAATGTCCATAGCGGCTCTATTTGTCATTGCAGAATCTGGGAACAACCCAAGAGTCCCACAACCAGCAAATGGATAGCAAGCTTTGTGGCGCCCACACAGGGAATACTGCTCGCAGTGAGAAGGTCCAGCTACTGTTTCACATGACAGTGTGGGGAGAACCACAGATGGTTCTGCTCAGAGAAGCACCTGGACTCCCAAGGCTCCATCCTGTATGATTTCATGTAGAATGGAGTTCTGGGTATCCGAGCCCAGGTCAGCACTGCCAGGGTATTAGGGCTGCACGCAGGATGTGAACACCAGACGTCTGAAGGGATCGTTGGGGAGATGATGGAACTGCTGGTATGTAAAGGGTGGGAGGCTTACCCAACCCCATGCATTTGTCAAACACAGAGATCAAACCAGTCAATCCTAAAGGAAATCAACCCTGAGTATTCATTGGAAGGACTAATGCTGAAGCTGAAGCTTCAATACTGTGGCAACCTGATGCAAAGAGTGGACTCATTGGAAAAGACCCTGATCCTGGGAAAGAATGAAGGCAAGAGGACAAAGGGATGACAGAGGATGAGATGGCTGGATGGCATCACCAACCCAATGGACATGAGTTTGAGCAAGCTCTAAAAGATAGTGAAGGACAGGGAAGCCTGGCATGCTGCAGCCCACAGGGCTGTAAAGAGTCGGAAATGACTGAGCAGCTGAACAACAGAGGGCTCTATGGTAAAAAGAGCTGATGTCAATTAAAAGGTAAATTTTAAAATGCGTTTGCTCTCCAACCAGTGTGCTAGGAATGCTTCTCAGAGGCGCCCTCGTGTGCAGAAAAACAACAGGTACATGGATATTTATGACCGTAACAGATTGAAAACCCAAGAAATATCTACTGATTGGAATGGGTTGAATAAGTTTGGGAACATCCAAGCCATACAATATGCTATTCAGCTGGCAAAAAAAAAAAAAAAAAAACTGGGACCGATCTCCATGTTCTGAGAGGAAACATGTTCTGGTGTGTGTGGTGTTTGAAACAGTGATGCAGGAAAGTGCACCCTTTCATTTATGTGGACACGAGAGATCGATGTATACACTTCCTTGTAAATAGAGAAAATTCTCTGGAAGGATGATAAGAAGCTGATAACACTGGTTGTGTCTTGGGAGGAAACTGGAGGAGGGGGGCCTGCCCTCAGAGAGAGCCCTTTTGACCTAAATTCTCTCTTCAAAAAGAAATAGAGTTCAAAATCCCCAGCTCCCACTTCCAGCCCTGCAGCTAAGGAGAGCCATCATCCTTTGACAACCTCACAGGAAGAATTCTCAGCCCAGACATGCAAAGAATTGCCTCAGGGCCACAGTGAGGTTAAGATCAAGTTCATCTAAAGGGATCCGGCCACTGGGACTCCTGCCTGGCACTTGCAGAGATAAAGCCCAGGCTTCCGTGCTAAGTCACTCCAGTTGTGTCCGACTCTTTGTGACCCCATGGACTTTAGCCAGCCAGGCCCTCGGTCTATGGGATTCTCCAGGCAGAAATACTAGAGTGGGCTGCCATCTCCTCTTTTAGGGGATCTTCCCCACCAGGGGTCAAACCGCCTCTCTTATGTCTCCTGCGTTGGCAGGTGGGCTTTCTACCACTAGCACCACCTGGGAAGCCCTGCAGAGATAATGCCTAAGGCTTCCCTCGTGGCTCAGAGGTTAAAGCGTCTGCCTCCAATGTGGGAGACCTGGGTTCAATCCCTGGGTTGGGAAGATCCCCTGGAGAAGGAAATGGCAATCCACTCCAGTATTCTTGCCTGGAGAATCCCATGGACGCAGAAACCTAGTAGGTTACAGTCCACAGGGTCGCAAAGAGTCGGACACGACTGAGCGACTTCACCTTACCTTACCTTACCTTACCTTTGCCAAACTTACCCTTGGTCGTGGAATCCTGGCACTATATATTCCAAATAAAAGAGAAACCAAAACGGGTCCGTAAGAAAGCATTGACCAGCTGCCACCAGTGTTCAGGGCAGTGAGTGTAGGAGGGCCTAGTGGAGGGGACTCTGAATGTGAGCACCCAGCCCCATCGATGGTGGGACACAGGAGCCCATAGGATGGACCACCCAGGGTGAGTCCCTCATGGCAGGCTTGGCAGCAGAGCCAAGATTCCAGTGGTAGGTCAGTTATCCCCTGACCTCTCAGCTACCTTCATTCATTCACTCATTCACTGCTCTGTCCAAAAAACATTTACTCTTTGAGAGCTGGGAATAAAGCCCTTAGCAGGAGAGAGGAGGCCCTGGAGTTGGAGTGGTATAGTTGCTCTCTTTCAGAGGAGCCTCCCAACCCCAGACCAGGCAGATAAACACCACATGCTCTCCCTCTGGCCAGGTGAAATCAACTTCGTAGTGAAGAAGCTATCTGGAAATAGCAACAGACAGCTAACACTGAAAAATTTCCTGTGAGACCAAATCCATATTTTCTTTTGTCCCTATTCCTTTCTGGGATGTATATACATAGGAATTTTGAATTTGTACACGTTTGCAGCCTTGCCATAAATAAACATTTGTAGTCTTTTTTTTTTTTCTTTTCACTGTAATGTTTTGCTAAACTCTCTTTTTTCTTATTCCTGCAGCGGAAACACTCTCCTCTTCTAACCACCTACACCCTTTGCCCAGGCTCAGTACCCAGTGGTCCCCATTAGCAGCCTGGTGTACAGAGGGCTTTCTGCCATCTGTTTCACAGTGCTGTAACTTAACCATGAGTTGGAGACACCCTTCCCAGGTCAGTGAATTTCTCTGACTCTTTGCAGCAGCTGCCTAATGTGTTCTGGATGGTACTCCCATAGCTTGTTATCGGAGTTATTACTCTCAGTCCTCAGCCACTCCAAGTATCAACAAACCTAAGGGGACATGTTTGTGTTTCTCTCTCTGTAACAAAAAGAATTAATGACCACTGTTGAGACAGCCTCCAGGAGTCAGTAGGACATCTGCCTGGTCTGGGGTTGGGAGGCTCCTCTGAAAGAGCGGAGCTGCTCCAAGAGGAGAGAATCCAAGGAGGACGACGGGGGCTGGGCCCCAGCCCCGGAGAGCTTGGTATGGGCCAGGACCAGGAGGAGGCCCTGGATGAACTTGCAGGAGGGGGAGGCGGGGAGGAAGAAGGCAGGGCCCCTGACACGTGATGAAGGTCACAGGTCTCCCAAGCGCAGGGAGCAGCCTCTGAGAGTCTCAGACAAGAGCAGACTTACCCAGAGCCAGGTATGCCTGGCCCTCCTCCGGTGAGCTAGAGAAGGGGCACAGGGAAAGGAGTCAGTCTGGAAGCTTCTGCTGGGAAGAGACGATGGTGCATGAAGAAGGTGATGAATGAGGAGGAAGACTTGGGTGGTTTGAGCTGTACGGGGGTGCAGGATCTGCAGGACTGGTGACTGGTGTGGAGCGGGGAGACGTGGCCGCCATATCCCCAAGGTTTCTGGTATAGGATTTGGGAGGATGGGGGTGGGGATGCTGGGAAAGGAAAGGACTGGGGGTAAGATTCTGAGCTCGGTGGAAGCATGTGAAACAGAGGTCCTCCAAGATGTCCAGGGTGGGTCCACGTCAAAAAGATGGGTCCATGCGGAGGAGCAGGGGGAAGTCAAGGCAGCCCGGGGGTTATGCCCCTGGATCCTCTAGTGGGCCAGCAAGTTGAGGTTGTCAGTAGATGGTGTTGGGGCCTCAGGCCTGCCTGGTGAGCTGGGTCTAGAACCCAGCAGATCAGCATGCAAGACACCCATTAAATGTGAATTTCATATAAACACTAAATAATTGTTTTAGTACAAGTATAACCCAGGCAGCATGTGGAACACACTTACACTAAAATTATTTGTGTTTATCTGAAATTCAAGTTTAACCGAGCACCTGTATTTTACCTGATAATCCACTGGAGAGAAACTGGAAGAGGAGAAAACCTAGGAAAGTAGAAGAGTGCTGTCATCTGGGTGGAGGAGCAGGGGTAGGGGTGACGGTGGGTCCCCACACAGCAGCACTCCAGCCCTGAGTCCCCCATAGGCTGAGGGTGTGCTCTAGGAGGCCATCTCCCATGCGTGCAGTACCTCCTCCGGCCATACGAGGCAGCACCAGCAGCGCAGCACCCCGTTTTGTCTGGATGGGGATGGGGGTGTGCGTGGAGGTGAGCAGGGGTGAGCTGTTCTTAGTAAAATAATAGCACAGAGGTGGCATGGTGGAGTATGGCTCATCTCAAAATAAACTTGTTTTATTTCACTTCTGTACGGCAGCTTGCTTCTGACAGTTAATGTCTCAGTGTATTCTTTATTTAAATAGATGGTGTCCTTGGCTAGAGAAGTAAGATGAAGCCTGAATGTAGGCCTCATTGGCCCTGGAAGCCTTACTCTGCCTCCACATCCTTCACCCTTCACCTTCCCCACATTCCCCACCCTCACAGCAGAGGCACCTCTCAGGCTTTGGGGGTCCTGGACAGTCCTGGACAGCAGGCCCTGCTTGGAACCCTAGGTTAGATGCTAGCCCACTAGAGGATCCAGGGGCATAACCCCCAGGCTGCAGGCCGCCCCATTTTTAAGAGTTCATGGACAACAGCCCCTCTGGTGGGATTAGGTGAGAATCACCCAGAACAGCACCAGTCCAGGGCAGAGCTCAGGGACAGATAAGCTCTAAAGAGGCCCAGCCAAAGCCTATTTGGGAACCAAGGGAGCCCAGAGGTGGGTGTCCAGGCAGGTACCCCCTCACTGGGGACAGAGATGAAGAGGAAGCCAGGAGCAGGTGGGTGTGTCCCTTCCCAGGGCCCAGTTCTCTGATCACATGTGGAGTGGGAGGAGGTGTGGGCTCCAGGGCAGCAGGCTTCTTCCTTGGGTCTCAGGGAGCATTGGGTGGAGAGGGTGAGATGGGGTGAGCCCTCCCACCCCCCAACCCACCCTTCTAATGACCTGTGTGCCGGGTTCTGGAGGAATTGGGATCCAAGAAGGAAGAAGAGGGAAATGCCAGAGAGGTGGGTTGATCTGGCAAAGAACTGAGGGGGAAGGGGAGAAGCTGCCCCAGGGGTCTAGTCAAGGAGGGAGGGAGGGAGACAGAGAGGAAGGGTCCGTTAGGGAACAGAAGAAGGACTTGGGAGCAGGTGGATGTTCCAGAAGCAAAGATGGAGTAACCCCCTCTGTAACTGCATGTTCTCTCTGTCGGTGTTTTGAGGGGAATTTCAGTATTTATTTCATCTTATCTGTGTGTGTGGTTCTGCGGGGACAGGGTCCTGTGATGGTGGGTTTGCAGGGTTTCCTGGCTCCCTGCATGCAGGCATCAGGCTCAGGTCAGCGCTGAGCTCCCTGACCTGGTATCTGCGACCCCAATCCTTGCTCCTCTGGAAGAAGAGGTGGAAGTTCCTGGAAGGAGGCTAGGGACAGCCATCGGTGAAGGTCCAGTGACAGTGAGATCCCGTCAGGAGGAACCCCCCACCCTGAATTTCCTCAGGTGCACTCTCCTAGTACATTGACTTGGGGATCCCCCTAGAAGACAGGAAATTCCTCCATTACAGATGAAAAATTCATCCAAACTATTTCCATAAAGGCACATTATCCTTTTTCAAAAAAGTAATAATTATAATAATTTGATAAATTAAATATCTAAATATATTACATGTATGTATTAATGTCAGTATTTATCTTATGTATTATATAAAATATATCTGTTATATACTTATTACACAAATATAATCTATACTTATACATGATATAAACATACTCTATAAATATTTATACTTTTCAAAGAATTGTCTGCTACTAAAATTGCAATTAAAACTCAATCCAGAATATTTTAGCACTTGACACTTTTTAGACACAAAAGTTTATTTAAATTTTAAGTATACATATATAATGATTTTTATAGAGAAATATAATCTAGCAATCAATAACATACTTTGAAGCATCAGAGCTCTGCATAGGACAAATGGAATGCCGTGAAATAAGAGTGGCAGGAGGAAAAAGAACAGTGTAAATTTTCCTCCTGTCCCTCTAAAAGATGATGTAATTTCCAGCGGATGACACATCACTGTGGTCTCGGGTATCTAACTAGATACATTGAGAAGAATGATGTGGCTGTTTTATTATAAATGTTGATATTTGTAGCATGAGGAATTACATTTTTGCAACAGTATATTCACATTTTAAATAAAAACAGTGGATATCAATGTGGTAAGAGATAAAGTGTGTGAGCAGGTAGTTTTAAAAAACAATGTGAAGGGTACTGGCCTAGAGGCTGTCAGGGAAAGTATCTCAGCAAAGGGGGCAGGTTCCCCCACACCCAGGACCTAAATCACGAGCAGGAAGAGATTGGGGGGAGAGGAGGGGGTTGTTCCAGTTGTCCCAGGCAAAGGGAAGGGCTGGTGGGAGCCAGAGAGGAGACCCACCCCCTGGAGGAAGGAGAGGGTCTGGGAGCTGAGACAGGTGTAAGGAGGGGAGGGACGCAGGGTGGGGTGGGAAGGTCCACAGATCAGATGCAGGCTTCTAGGGGCCAAGTGTGCCAAGGGGAATAGACCTGAAAGAAAACAACCCCACATCCTGAAACAATGAAAGGAATCAACTATCATTCTGATTTCCCCTTGGACATTATAGGCTGCCCAGAGTTTTATCCAGATCTTATGGAGAAGCCTGAATGAAATTTTTGGCCAACTTGCTACCTTTTAGGACCCCCAACACAAATTCTCTTCCTATATTTTTTAATCCTCCCGCTTGTGGTTGGAGCTTGTCTGTAGCCTGTCTTTGGGGGAGCCTCCCACAGCACAGTGAATATTGGGGACAATGGCAAGGGCTGTGGGGAGACACCGCAGCCACACAAGTAGGAACTTGTCACTTCGGGGACATTCTGGGGACTGGGTGTGCCCGGCCTCCTGCCACCTGCCCTGAGGGCATCTCTCCGGGAAATGCCCACAGAGCCCCTGCAGAGAAGCCTGCCCTCAGCCCCACTCTCCTGACCAGGAAGCTGAGGCTCAGAGGTGGCCAGATCACATGCCAGTGTGTGAGCGGGGACCCCGGCTCTGAGCAGACACCTCCCCACCACAGGCCTGGTGGAGCTGAGGGAAAGCAGCAGATAAGGCTGGATCTGCTCTGCTCCTCTCTCTTGCAGCGGCATGAACACTGGGGCTCCTGGCGGTTTGGGAGGAGATAAATGAACTTAATCTTCCAGAGAGTCAGTGAACCTGCATTATCTCTGCTTTCTCGTAAAGTTTAACAACTTCCATCCAATTAATTACCGGGACAAAACACAGAAACACAAAACATCTTGGATTCCCAAACTTTCATTGCTCTCAACACAATTTAACCCTTTTCCCCTCCCAAATTAGGAACCCCATTAGTAGCCTTAGGAGTTCGCCTTTAAATAGCTCATTACATTGAGTCCCATTAATTAGCGAGCTTGGGGCTGTGTCTCTCCTCCAGGCTGGTGGGGAGAGGAGCCGTCCCTCAGAAAATGGCCGGGGTGACCTGTGATGCTGATGGAGAGACAGCCCAGGGTGCCGTGGGGCGGTGCAGGAGAGGCGAGGCTAAGGCGGCCAGCCCTCCTCCCCACACAGTGTCTATGGGGGCCATCCATGTGCCCCGTTTCAGGCATCGCTTCCGTGGGACCACAAGACTCATGAGGAGAGAAAAGCCTGGTGGGCCTCTCGGGCGCTGGGAGGGGGCGGCCACCCCTACTGCAGGAGGAATTTCTAAAGCCCAGGGTGACGGCTCCACGGGAATCCTGGAGGAACCGCAGAGAGACCTGGGCGCCTTCCTCCTTCTGGTTCACCTGGAGGTCCACCCTCCACTCTGCCCATGTGGTCTGTGTGAGGCTGACTCCGCCCCTGGCCCGGGTGTGGTCACGGGACTCAGGCCCACGCAGCCTAGAACATCACATCCCCGTGGCCTGGGCGGTTGGTTCAGGGGTGAACAGTTGGCTGGACCTACTCGGAGAAAAGGATAGGTCTCAGTGCATGTAACCCTGAGGAGATGCTGGCCAGGAAGGTACACGGACAAGGAAACCTGAGCCACAGGATGAGGAGAGACCAGGCCCTAAAGTCAGTGTGCGAGCTGCAGGATCAAACTCTGCCTGATGCAGATCCATCTGTCATTCTTTACATTCCCCTTGTGCTGAGCCAGTTTGGGTGTTTTCTCATTCTGCTGGCCATTAGCACACTTCCCATCAGGGGCCTGGTTGCCAAAATCATCTCTGGGAACATTTGGAGGGTTTCTTGGGCTCATTCATTTAGTCCTGATGCTCTGAGCTGAATCTGCCATTGCCCACTGTAGGCTGTCACTCTGCCCCCAACATTGTGCTGGGATCTGAGCCCCAAAGTTGATCCTGCCCACCTCCTGTGGCTCTGAGCCAACTCCTCCCTCACACCTAGTCACCTCCCCCAGGGAAACACCCTCCAGCTTGTCCTTAGGGCCCCTGCAGCTCGAGGTCTGCTTTTGGGGAGCTGGGACAGGAGGAGACCCCCGTGAGGCATACCCCTCCACCCCTGGAATCCATGCTGGACACACGGGCATCCTCATCAGGGTCTGTCTCGGGGGCTTCCTCACACCAGGAGAATCAGGACACGGGTCAGAACAGGTGGCTGCTGGAGATGCAGCAGAGAAGGCTGGACTCCACTCCACTGTCTGAAGGGTCTACATCCAGCCGTGAGGGGTGGCGGCTCCCTGGGCGTCGGTCTACAGGGACCCCAAGTCCTCATGGGGACTCATCTGCACTGGCTCCTTCAGGCCACCCACTAGCTTTGGGAGCACCCAACTCCCCATGTTGACCCTTCTCTGACCTGACACCCCTGGGGGACTTGCTCCCACCCGACCTGATGGAGGCAGCAGCAGGGATCATGGTGGCCACAAGGGTCTCAGGGCTGGGGAGCATCACCATCAGGAGCTGCAGTGGGCAGAAACCCCAGGAACCTTTATCAGCTCCTAGGAGCTGCAGTGGGCAGAGACCCCAGGAACTTCTATCAGCTCCTTGGTATCAGCCAGGGGGTATTCCTGTGTAGCTGGAGGAGGTGGCTCCAGGAGCAGAAGGGAGGGACGCGAGGGCAGAGCTGACGATGGACACATTCATCCCCAAACGTTCTCTACTGGGACCCCAGGTGAGCACAGGAGCAGGGAGGGGGGTGGACAGGACTCTGTGCTCCATGACCTCCTCCAGGAGTACTGACATGAAGCAGGGACCATCCAGGACTAAAGCCTCAGAGATGCTCTTTCCAGGCTAAGTCCCAGGGCTTCCTCCTCATTAAAAAGAAAATCAGAAGAGACTCCCTGGAGGCCTATTAAATTTCAATCCATAAACAGGAATGTAGAGTTTAGAGGGACATTTTCCCAAGAGCAGACCTGTCTTCTCTCCCTCCCTCTATGGCCCAGAGACTGGTTGCTCGCTGGGAGGAGGAGGGACTGTCTGTATTATCATCACTGACCTGGACTGAGGGCTCTGGGCACCGCATGGTGCTTTTCCTGCCAGGCGGGGCTAAACGTTCCCACCTGGTCACTCATTAATCCTCAAAGCAACCCTGTGGGGCTCCCCTGCTGTGATTTTGCTCCCATTATACAGATGAGGAAAATGAAGTCCTGAGAGGCTGAGTGGACCCTCCGGCTCCACAGCTGGTACCTGGAGGGGCTCGGGGGGGACCCTGGAGGTAAAGTAACCAGCTGGCCTTGCCCTGAGTGGATGGTTCAGGGCTGGCCGCTGCCCACCACTCCCCTGGTCCAGGCACCAGAGCATTTACAGGCGGGGTGACCCCAGTGCTCCCCATATGCATGGGCAGGGGTCACCATCGCCTCACGCTGTGCAGCCCCCTGGGCACATCTTTGCCGAGTGTGTTCTCTGCCGAGTCTCCTCCTGGGCACCGAGGTCAGAGGGCGGCACTCCTGACCCCACCTGGGGAGGCTCCTCCCAGAGATGGGGGAGGGGGGGGAGGGGAACCCCGAGGGTGGTTATGACAGGGGTGCCAGGGGTGCCAGGGTAAGGAGGGGCCTGGGCTCCGCCCACAGCAATGGGGAGCCAGGGAAGGTTGCAGAGGAAGGTCGGTCTGCCTCGGGGTCCCCAGGGGGCCCTCTTGGCCAGTGCAGAGGCTTCAACCACATCCTCCTCACAGCGGGCCCCTCCCACCCTGCGTTGTGTCACCTCTGCCCCGAGAGAGGTCACAGCTGCTGGGAGGGCCCGGCAGGATGTTTCCAGCTGCACATCCCTTCAGTCAGGGCCCCTGTGTCTGCGGGGTCAGAGGCTGAGCTGGAAATAGCCCCGCGGTGACCCCCTCACAGGGCAGGGTGTCTGACCACGGTCCCGGGCCCCCTTCCTGCTCAGGAGGGAGGGGATCTGAGCCGGGGAGGCGGCTCCCAAACAAGGCTGCCTTGTGCGGCTCTCTGAGGGCCTTTCAGAGTCGCCCCTCCTCCCCGGAAGGCGCAGCTGCAGCCCCTCCCCACAAGGAACCTCTGGGCCCTTCCCCAGCTAGGAGGGGGGCAGGCGGGGTGGGGGTGTGTGTGAGAGGACCGCCCCTTCCAGACGCAGGGCTGCGGGGCACTCGGGGTCTGTTTTCTGCTGACCTGTGGGGGGAGACTCGGTAACTAGAGGTTCGGGGACCAGGCGCCTGGACAGGGCGGCGCCCCGCGAGGAACGGCTTCTCCTGAGTGTCCTGGGTGGGCAGCTGCCCTCCCACCCGGGGTTCAGACTGAGAGGCTTCTGTTTCAGGTCAACCCTGCAGGTGCAACGACACCCCGAGGTGTGTGTCAGCCCCCCAGGAGGGGCCCCTTCCCAGTCCTCACAGGAGCCCAGGAGTCAGCAGACATCCAGGGCCGCTGGGGCCTCAGACCCCTCCACCCAGGATTCCTACAGAGCAGGCCTGGAGGCAGGCGCTGTGGGCAGGGCCCAGGAGGGCTGCCCTCCACCACCTTCCTGTCTTTGTGGCTGGCTGTACTCCCATTGACGATTGACTATCGACGGACAGATTGACCTTCTCAGGAACAGACAGCCTAACGGTCGACTGCTCTGAGCAGGCCAGGCCTTCAGCGACAGCAAATCAGGGTGCACACTGTCCACCTGCCCAGGGTCCCAGAGCTTCTCCGGGTCATCCTGTTCCTCTCAGTCCTGTCCAGCTCTGTTACCAGCAGCAGCAGCCCCCACTTCCTCCTGACAGAAGGTTCTGGAACTTCCCCCGGAGCCCTCAGTCTCCTGGCATGGTCAGGGACATGTCCTGTGGCTGTCCATCTTCCAATTTGGGGAAAAACTTGCTTCCAAATGTTTTAAAGATGTGACCTGATGGTCTCCTGTGTCCCCAGAAAGCTCTCCCCAGCAAGAGACAGCAGCGGTCTTGGGATGTTGAGCTCTGAGGCTCCATAGGTTTGTTTGCAGCTCCTTCTGGGGGAAATGGAGATGGCTGTGGCCCAGAGGAGCCTGGTTCTCTGAAGTTTGCAGAATGAGCAGATGTGGAGTAACTTGGGGGCAGGAAAATCCTTTCAAGTGGAGGATGTGGACAGAGAGGTGGGGTGGTGTTTCCGCACTGCGTGTGTCTCTGTGCCTGCACGTTTGCATGCAGGTGGTTTGTGTGCCTTCCTGTCCACGTGTTGGACATGTGTATGGGTGTGTGCCTGTGCATGGGTGTGTGTGCACATGGGTGTGCCCCTGTGTGCTTGTGTGAGTGCATGTGTCTGTTTCTGTGTGAGTCTGTGTACGAGCTTGTGTGTGCATGTGGTGGATGCATGCAGCACATGTGTGTGCGTGTGTGTACACACACACACTGGTCTGCGTCTGCGGAGCTGAGTCAGCTCTGTGCACCCCCCGTTGCTGGGAGAGCGCGGGCAGAGGCCAGGCCTGAGCACCCTGTTCTNGTGCATGTGGTGGATGCATGCAGCACATGTGTGTGCGTGTGTGTACACACACACACTGGTCTGCGTCTGCGGAGCTGAGTCAGCTCTGTGCACCCCCCGTTGCTGGGAGAGCGCGGGCAGAGGCCAGGCCTGAGCACCCTGTTCTCTCTTCCACCCACTCTGACCTCACCCACCCAGCTCGCCTCCCACTGAGCTCCTCCAGCCCCAGCTCCTACCGCTCCTCCCCAGGCACCAGGCGGGAGCAGCACAGACAGCAGGACTGAATGCGCTCGAGCCCGGAGGTCAGGGTCCAAGGCCAGGTTCACAGCCAGTCCCCCCCGCCCCCCACGCTGCTGAGGAAACAGCCTGGAGTACACTAAACCTCCTTCTCTACTGGAAACCACGGAGCCTCTCTCTGGGGATGTCTGCCCGAGCCCGGGGTGTCAGGGTCCAAGGCCAGGTTCAAGGCCAGTCCCCCCCGCCGCCCCCCACGCTCCCTCCTTTCTCCCCTGCGGTCCCGTGCTGGGGAGGGCTTTCCGGGGACACAGGAGACCATCAGGTCACATCTTTAATACATTTGGAAGCCAGTTTTTCCCCTTATTGGAAGATGGACAGCCACAGGACATGTCCCTGACCATGCCAGGAGACTGAAGCCTCCGGGGGATGTTCCAGAACCTTCTGTCAGGAGGAAGTGGGGGCTGCTGCTGCTGGTAACAGAGCTGGTCAGGGTCCGAGGCCAGGTTCACGGCCAGTCCCCGCCCCGGCCGACCCCCAGGCTGCTGAGGAAAGAGCCTGGAGTACACCAACCTCCTTCTCCACTAGAAATCTCGGAGCCTCTCTCTGGGGATGTCTGCCCATTCTCACCTGCTCTCCAGTGTCATCTGCGTGGAGAGGAAGCCTTGGGGGTTCCGAACGGAAGAACCCTGGAGGCTCGTCCTCATTCGGATCCCCGGGAATGTGACCTGATAGTCTCCTGTGTCCCCGGAAAGCCCTCCCCAGCACAGGACAGTGAGGGTCTCAGGATGTTGAGCTCTGAGACTTCATAGGTTTGTTTGCAGCTGCTTTTGGGGGAAACAGATGGCTGTGGCCCAGAGGAGCCTGGTTCTCTGAAGTTTGCAGAATGAGCAATGTGGGCCAACTCAGAGATGGGAAAGTGCTTTCAACAAACTGGAAGAAGCCGGTGGTGAGGTGGGGTGGTGTTTCCGCACTGCGTGTGTCTCTGTGCCTGCACATGTTTGCGTGCAGGTGGTTTGTGCGCCTTCTTGTCCACCTGTTGGACATGTGTATGGGTGTGTGCCTGTGCATGGGTGTGTGTGCACATGGGTGTGCCCCTGTGTGTGCTTGCGTGAGTGCATGTGTCTGTTTCTGTGTGAGTCTGTGTATGAGCTTGTGTGTGCATGTGGTGGATGCATGCAGCACATGTGTGTGCGTGTGTGTACACACACACACTGGTCTGCGTCTGTGGAGCTGAGTCAGCTCTGTGCACCCCCTGTTGCTGGGAGAGCGCGGGCAGAGGCCAGGCCTGAGCACCCTGTTCTCCCTTCCACCCACTCTGGCCTCACCCACCCAGCTCACCCCCCACTGAGCTCCTCCAGCCCCAGCTCCTACCGCTCCTCCCCGGGCACCAGGCGGGAGCAGCACAGAGAGCAGGACTGAATGCGCCCCAGCCCGGAGGTCAGGGTCCAAGGCCAGGTTCATGGCCAGTCCTCCCTCCTGCTCTCCACGCTGCTGAGGAAACAGCCTCCACCAACCTCCTTCTCCACTGGAAACCACGGAGCCTCTCTCTGGGGATGTCTGCCCGTTCTCATCTGCTCTCCAGCGTCATCTATCATCTGTGTGGAGAGGAAGCCTTGGGGGTTCCGAACGGAAGAACCCTGGAGGCTCGTCCTCATTCGGATCCCCGGGGACGGAGGGAGAGCAGGGGTGGAGGAGGGCCGAGAGCAGCTCGGGCGGTGGCAGGAGCCCAGCCTGGAGGAGCGCAGGGACACGGCTCCCCCGCCTCATCCACGCTGGTCCCGGGGGAGAGCCTTTTCCTCCAGAGGCTGCCTGTGAGGGGGCCTCACCTGACAGTAGATTAGAAGCTTCTAGAAGCCTTGTGAACAATGCAAGTGCCTGGGTCCAGCCCAGACTCTAGGTCATAGTGTGGGGGAGAGACCTGGACACTTGCATTCTAATAAACTCCCTGGTCAATCACGTGTCTCCAATGTGTGAGGACCAGCGATGCAGGAAGAGCCGGGGGTCCTGCAGGGGAAGTGCTCCTCCTTCCTCGCTCCTTCCCTCCATCCATTCATCAGTGCTGAGGAGACAGTGACTAAGGTGACCAGGTCAGTGCTCACGGCATCCACACTATAGTGGGGAGATGATAGAGTGTCAGCAGGGAAACAAGGACCCAAAGGGTCACCTGGACCTGGACACTTGCATTCTAATAAACTCCCTGGTCAATCACGTGTCTCCAACGTGTGAGGACCAGCGATGTAGGAAGAGCCGGGGGGGAAGTGCTCCTCCTTCCTTCTTTCCCCCTCCCTGCCTCCCTCCCTCCCTCCTTTCTTCCTCTGTCCATTCATCAGTGCTGGGGGGACTAAGGTGACCAGGGGGGTGCTCGTGGCATCCACATCCCAGTGGGGAGATGGACTGTCTGCAGGGGCCCCACAGGACACAGGGACCCAAAGGGTCACCTGATGGGATGGTGGAGTCTGAGGGTCAGGACCAGGCAGTGATGCCAGCAGAGCAGACTGCAGGAGGTCTGAGAGTGACTCTGTCTGAGAATGCGCGGCCACCAGAACTTCTGAGGCCTCAACATTTGCACAGCTGAATCATTTTTCAGGCCACCAGGCCCTGAACATATGATGCATAATGAACCCCTGAGGCCTTTCCATCCTCCGGAGGCTGCTCTCTGCACAGGAGGCTGCTCAGAGCGCCAAAGTCTGCTGCCCCCGTGGTGGATTATGGATGGCTCTTAGAGTTTCTCCTGCACAGCTGAGCCCATCAAATATTCATAGCAGCACAAACATTCACCTCCCAGCAAATCGGAGGCTTTGGAGGGAAGGACCCCAGCTGTGAGAGGGGCACAGAAGCAGGGCGCCTGAAGCACCCTCCCCTGTCCGTGTGACTCCAGTGAAACTGAACCGCAGCTCCTTCCTACAGGACTCCAAAGAGGAGGCAGGTGAGTTGGTAACCCAGAGGGTTCATTCACTCAGCAGGAAGCACTCATGGAGCACCTGCTGTGTGCAAGTCCTGTGCCAGGCATGAGGAACCACAGTGAACAAGGGGCCAGGACTGTGTCCTGAAGGAGTCTATGGCCTTCGGGGCTTGGGGAGGCCAGGACACCCAGCGGGACTGGAGACCCAGGGAAGCCCAGAAGTTGGTGTGGAGCAGCGCAGTGGATGTCGGTACCCCTCCCCTGATGGGGAAGCTAGGAAGAAATAGGCTAGAATTTTGAGTTTGCTTTGGATAGCTCTGTCAATGGGAGGTGCAGTTATTGGTCCCAAGGCCTTGGATGAGGCCCTGTGTCCTCTGGACATGACCTGCTCAGGGTTCCAGCCATGGACCTACCAAACAGTGCAAGGGTAGAGTACATTCTGTCCCCATGCTATTGGGAAACTGGTGAGTCAGGTGAACAGACCACCCCCATACAATGCTGGTTTGAATCAAGCATTCCAGTTGGAAAGAGGGACCAGAGGGCAGAGTCCATTCTGGGGGAAAGACACCTTCACCCCTGCCTGCCTGCTCATCACTGATGCTCATCAGAAGACCTGCCAGGGCCTGGGCCAACTAGTCAGTGATAAACAGTTTCTCCTAATGAAGCGCTTTAGAGCAAGAGCTGGTGCAGCAATGTGCCGCTGTCTCCAGGCTCTGGGGGTGGGATGAAGTCATCTATAGCTGCTAGGAAAAGCACAGTTATTTTTAGAACTTTTATNTGCCAGGGCCTGGGCCAACTAGTCAGTGATAAACAGTTTCTCCTAATGAAGCGCTTTAGAGCAAGAGCTAGTGCAGTCAATGTGCCGCTGTCTCCAGGCTCTGGGGGTGGGAGGAAGTCATCAATCACTACCAGGAAGAGAGAGGGTTTTATTGGCTCCATTCATTTGCTTACCAGGGAGATGCTCCAAGAAAAGAACAATTTTCATTAAATCCCTGATAGTCAATGGGTTTGCTTATTTGATGGTTGAGGAGAGGCTGAATGTGTGAAGATAAGATCAGGATGAATGCAGAAGGTGTGGGAGGAGGAGACAGACCAAAAACACCTGTGTGTGTGTTTCTCTCTGTGTGTCTCTCCCTCTTTCTCTCTCTCTGTCTCTTTCTGTTTCTCTCTGTCTCTCTCTCTCTCTTTGCTGTTCCTATATTTGAATCCCAATTGCCCCCTCTCCGAGGACAACTTTGAGCACAAGAGCTGGAAGACTCTTCTCATCAATTACTTGAATCTTACTGAAATCCAGTGGCTAACTTGGAGCTCTCCCATTAAGTTACACTAAGGAATTTTTTTCTTCTGCACTTGTCACACAGAAATCCCCAAAGCAGCTGTGTTCCCACCCCTGGCTCAGCCCGCAGGCTCAGACCACAGCCCCGGCCACAGGATTTCACTGGGAGCTTCTCCCAGGACTCTGAGAGGCCCGCCAAGGATATTCCACTTTCCAGACCAATTGTCCCTGAACTCCAAGCTTTGGACTGTTGGCAGGTGGATTCGGCACTCAGGGTCTGGCAGGCAGAGCAAGGGCAGCTTCACTTTCTTGTTCCAAAGGAGTGGGCCTGTAGAGGGCCTAGGGTGTCAGTGTGTCCCTGAGATGCACAGCGTGAGCCCTGGGGTGTCAGTAGTTCTGACATGAGAGGAGGGCTTCCAGGAGCAAGAGACAGGGCAAGGGGAGTCCCCAGGGTGATGGAAAAGGGCATCCTGAGGACCCTGGGGCTCTGGGAACACCGTGATCTAAGGGGCCCATCAAGGATCAGAGAGAAGGGACCTGGCCAGGATGGCAGGGGCGAGGCAGCCTGGATGCCGTGATCTAAGGGGCCCATCAAGGATCAGAGAGAAGGGACCTGACCAGGATGGCGGGGGCGAGGCAGCCTGGAGGGTCACTGGGCTGTGGGCACGGAGGCAACCCAGCCCCAGAGGATCCAAGGGAGACCCTCGGCAGGCGAGGTCAGCAGAGCAGCGGGCAGGTGGGTGGGAGGTCTGGAGGCAAGATTTTGGTCAGCTGACGGAGAACGTGGGGTTGGATTTCTGACAATAAAGGAAATGCATAAACAAGATGGTTTCCAGCTTAAAGATGAATGAAATACTCAAAAAATAGAAAGTTAGCACCTTTGTGTCCTGGCAGGGCAGTGAATGGGGCTCCCTGATGTAGCCAATGAGTCCCAGGTCTAACCCACGTTGTGACAGACCCACCACACCCACGAGGGGGGTTGAGTGAACGACGCCAAGGGTGGGGGAGATGCTCGCCCTGGGTTTTGTGCTTCAGGATGGGTGCAGGGACCACGTCCTGGCCCTCCAGCCCCGCTCTCCTCTCCTGCTCCTCTCTCATCTTTTCTGCTCTCTTGCACGAACACTTCCTTTACTTCATAGTGCAGCATTTTTACCACTCTTGCCTTTTTAATCACATTTGAATGCTGTTTTTGATAGCATCCCATTCTTATTATATGGGCGTAGTCTCTTTATCTCCCTGAGTACGTTAGTTAATCGCTATAGTTTGAAATCATCTTCTCTCTCCATAAACACCATGTTTTTCCCCCATTTATTTTTAGCCTCTGCTTTCACGTTCCACGTTTTTTTCTCCATCTGGTGGGCTCTTATTTCCAGTTGCAGGAGGGAGAAGCTAGTGGCAAGCTCCGTGCTCTCAGGCGTGGCCTTTGTGATATGAATTTGTTGGGCCATTTTCTTGAGAAACCCCTCAAGTCAGAGCCCACGGGGCTTTCTTCATGATCTGGCCAGATCCGGGGGGCAGGAAGACCCCTCCCACCTCCCCAACGTGGGCTCTGGCTTCACAGAGCCGATGGGCGGTACCTTTTCCCGGGGGCTTCCTGCCGTCACGTCCTCCGCTGCCCTGGCTGCTGGGTTAACGCTTGTTTCAGGTCCTGTTCCTACCTTCCCAGTGGGTGCTCAGGAGGACGCGGTCAGCATCTGCACCTTTAGCCAGGAGTCCGCCCTGCATTCTGAGAGACCGGGGCTGGGGACCCTCCAGGCCACGCCGAGGTCTCAGGAGGGGACAGGGACCCCGGCAGTGCTCCTCTGGCTCCAGTGCGTGTGTGAATCACTGGAATCTTTTCAAAGTGCACATTCGGATCCAGCCGGTCTAGGGGTCCAAGACTCTGCATTCTAGTGAGCTCCGGGTGACGATGCCTGAAGTGGCAAGGACCTGAGGGACAGCACCCAGGGCCTGAGGGCAAAGACGGGCAAGCCTCGGGACCGGGCTCCATGTGGCTGCGTGTTCTGGGCTCAGCTGCTGCTCAGGGGTCCATGGCTCCCTCACCTGCAGGAGCAGCAAAGGCAGCCGTCCCCTGTGTGTGCATAGCCGTGTCATTTCGCTGGGGAGAGGCCACGCGGATCACAGGCCTGGAGGGCCCGCAGTCTCTGGCCTCAGGGGTGAGCTGGGCTGAGCCACGCCCCCGCCCCCGTGGCCACACCCCTGCCCCCGTGGCCAGGGCCTGTCCCCTCATCCCCCTACCTGTCCCTCTCAAGGGGCCTCAGTCACACCCACAGCTTCGCTCACCGGTCAGCACCACATGCACGCCTGACCCCTATCAGGTATTTACTGTCGCGGGAGCCACCACAGGAACCTCTGGGCAGAGGTCAAAGAGGGATGGGCGGCGGAGGGTGGGGGATGTGAGGCGGAAGACAGATGCCTTCTAGGCTAGACATTTACAACCAGCCTCCCGACTGAACTTTGAGATGGAAATAACAGGAACACAGGAAATGGCTGCACTTTCTCTCCTGTAGACTAAGATAGGAGTCATGGCAGGGGCCGGGAAGCGCTGAGCCCTGCTTGGGTGAAAGATCGAGAGGTCACATATTTCTCACCCGTGGGGTCAGGGAGGCCTCAACCGCACATGTGCAGAAAGTCTCCTCTGGATCACAAGGGGAGGGGATGCCAGCCCATAATAAGTATTGCTAGCTTCCCAAAGACCGTATGTCAGAATGCATCTTGGCTAGGGCAGCGCGTGTATGGGAGGGCCCAGGGACAAATCAACTGTGTGGTCAAAGCAAGATGACTGGCGAGAGGAAAGAAAAGCCCGTGAGACTGTGCCCTTATAAATGATTTGAACTTTCCAAAAGCCCAGCTCTCTCTGAGCTCACCTGCACATTTGTGCACATGTATCCTGCTTTTCTAATAAATGCTTACTTTCCCCTCTACCTTCCCTCTCTTTGTCAAATTCCCTTTTAAACTGATGAAATCCAGGGCCCAGACTCCTGCCACCGGCCCTCGTGGTGTACTGGTTAGGATTTGGCACTCTCACTGCCATGACCAGGGCTCGATCCCCGTTCAGGGAACTAAGATCTGGAGTCAAGCTGCTGCTCACTGCTATCTCCCCAGAATCAGGTGGAGAAACACCAGCGCAGAGCCCAGTGTGAACCAGGGGGTCTTGTGGTTTTCCAGGGGCTCTCGACATCCTGCGACATTTAGCAACACTGGACCCGTATGACCATCGTGATCTGGGAGCCATGGCAGCCACCCTCCCCCAGCGCCATCAGCCACGGGGAGCTCCTCTCTTCTGTCACACACCTGCCTTATGGTATGTGAGCATACCATATGCTAATAACACTGTCTGTGTTATTAGCATGACGTGGATCAGCCAGATGGCCCTGAACAAGATGAAACCTTCTTTCTCAGACTGGTGTGGTCCCATTCAACCAAGGCAGGAAAGAGGAAAACGTGAAAGGTTCCTAACAGCAGAAAGCTAATGAGCAGTGGGGACAGCCGCCTTGGCAGGAGGAGCACAGACACTTGGGGTGTGTGTTGGGAGGGGGACAGGATCTGCAGACACAGATATTTAATTTCCGCTAACACCTTAGCTGCAGGCCCCTAGTGGAGGAGTACCAGGTCAGATCCCAAAATGAGCAATTAGAGAAATTGGCTTTTAAGTGAAGCGCCTATGGCAAAGTAATTTGATTTCAGGAAATATCATAATTCAAGACTCAAGACGGGAGGAAGTCGGCCTGCTTTCCACAGCTGGGGAGGGGGAAAGAGGCAGGACCCGGGACACCATCCTGCCAGGCTGGAGTAGAGATGGGCAGGGGTTCTGCTTCACAGGATGGCCCAGGGTCCTGACAGTGCCCCAGGCTCACCCTCTCCTGTTCAGAACATGGGCTCTGGGGTCCCCTAGGGCTGGTAGACCCCTGGGTGGGCACAGAGTAGGGACATGTGGGGGCCATGTGATACAATAATGGGGTGGACAATGCAGGGGAAGATGGAGGACAGCAGAGCTGGGGCTCAGGGACCTGGGCCACCTCCGGCTCACCTGGGGCCATTTGGCGCAGAAGTAATAGGCGCCCCCTGCTGGGCTGATGAATTAGCACCAAGAGTCCTTTGCAGGCACAGCCCTGATTAGAGCCCAGGTCCAGGGGGCTGAAAGCAGGCTGGGCTTCTCCCCACAGACCCCCGAGCCTGGAGTGCAAAGGCTTCCTGACCGGGACAGAGAAGAGCCATTATTCACCTCGTGGGCCGCTGGACAGTCCTGCCCCCACTCCACTGCCCTCAGGACATCTCTGCCCTAGAACATGGAAGCCCTCCTCCAGGGGATCTTCCTAACTCAGGGACTGAACCCACGTCTCCTGTGTCTCCTGCATTGCAGGCAGATTCTTTACTGCTGAGCCACCCAGGGAAGCCCCCACAGGAGGAACAGTCAGGGTTACACTGTATAAACAGACCCTGGGCCTCTGTTCAGCTTCCCTGGTGGCTCAGACAGTAACTCGTCTGCCTGCAGTGCAGGAGACCTGGGTTCAGTCCCTGGGTCGGGAAGATCCCCTGGAGAAGGAAATGGTAACCTACTCCAGTACTCTTGCCTGGAAAAGCCCATGGATGGAGGACCCTGGTAGGCTATAGTTCGTGGGGTCGCAAAGAGTCGGACACGACTGAGCAACTTCACTTTCATGGGCCTCTGTTCTGCTGGGCCTCACTCAGCTAGACCTGCAGTAACAGCAGCTCATTTAGACCCAACACCTAGACAGCCTGGGACACCAAAACTTTGTTTGGTCACAGAGGAACTGAAACCAGAATCGCTGTCTAAGGCATGACATTGAAGAGATGGCATCTTCATTGCCTCCCAGCCAGGACCTTCGCTCCTACCTGATCCCACATCCTTACTGCACACACCTGGGCACCAGGCACCATGCTGCCCCTTCACAGCTTCACCCCAGTGGATGCCGTGCAGATGCTAACCCTTATAGCAGGCACCCTGGTGTGTGGGGGGTCTCCTCAGCCCACCCTGACACTCCTGAGAAGTAGCCCACACCTGCTATCCAGCAAAGGAGCCAGCCTGCAGCCTGAGTCTGTCTCCATCAGCTGCCAACCTCTATGGAGTCACCTTTCACTGCGACCTCCCCAGTTCTTCAGGGTATCCTTGGGCTTCCCCTTCCCCATGCTCTGTTGAAAATGAGTCTGTTCTTTTCAGAAGAGATTTTGGGCTCCTCTATCCTAGGCATCGTCTCTGAAGCCTCAGCTCTGGAAATGAACCCTGGGGTGATGTCAACCTCCCCTCTGTGTGGCCCCCCTGCCTTCGCCATGGAGCACCCGTGGAATGAGGAGGAAATAGTGGCAGCCCCTGGGGCTTGAAGCACCAACTCACAGTTGGGGCAAGGCGATCAGGGCCCCAGTATTCTCAGTGGTGGGGCCCCCAAGGAAAGCTGCGATTCTAAAGTGGGGGCTTGGCCTCTGAAACAGGGAGCAGGTGGGGGGAGTGGGATGGGAAATCTGAAGGTGGCTCCTCCTGGGAAGCAAGTCCACAGTCTGTGAGCTGGGGAGGCTCGGGGCTGGGAGCTGGGGGTGTGGTTGCAGGGGGCTAAAGGGCTGAAGGCTGGGAAACTGCAGGGCTGGAGACTAGGGCGCAGATGTGTATAAGAGACAGCAGGTTTGTTGTGTGACCTTGTGTGACC
>SJYX01023237.1:76594-132943 GCA_006410675.1 Oreotragus oreotragus
TACTGTAAAGTAAAATAAAGTAAAATGGAAGCTCTAAAAAATAATAATAATAAATAAATAAAATTTTTTTAAAAAGAAAATATGATATGTAAAGTTCAGAAAAAATTTAAAAATTAAGCCTAGAGGGACTTCTCTGGTGGTCCAGTGATTGGGAATCGACCTGCCAATACAGGGGACATGGGCTCGATGCCACGTGCTGTGGAACAACTAAGCCCATGCACCGCAACTATTGAGCCTGTGCCCTGGAGCCCGCGAGACGCAGCTACCGAAGCCGCCACGAGAAGCCCGTGACCACAGCAAAGATGTGTATAAGAGACAGGAGGGCTAAGGGGCTAGAGGTAGGGGTTGGGGAACTGGGGGCTGAGACTCTGTGTTCTTGGCTGTGCCCATCTGGATTGGAGTCTCCATTTCTGAAATGAGAGGAGGACCAGGAAGCAGTCTTGGTTCAAATATCACAGACTCTCAACTTTCTGATGAGTTTCCTTAGATTTCTTGAATGGATATTTCTTCGTTTGACCTTAGAATCATTTCTGGGGACTTTAATTTTTGTGTTTTTTTGAATATATTTTTCTGGCAGTCTCAGCGGAGAGCATCCTCTCTCTGTCATACAGGAGGGGACTTCAGTCAACCTCTGACTTAAATATGACCATAGCAGTTTTCCTCGGGGGTTATTTCTAGACCTAGTGGAGAAGGGATGAAAGCAATGCTTCATTCCAGGTCTGTCTCACATGTACACTGGTTCCTTGCAGGGCTATTCTAATTCAATAGCTGTGAAATCTACCGCAGGAACGTGTCTGTATAGATTAAAGCATAGTCATAAAAAATGAACACCCAAAGGGATACACTGACAGCATTTAGAAATCAAGGGTCTCAGATTAAACTTGGATTTCCAGCTGATGATGTAACTGAGCTGAACCCCTCATCATATCCGATGATGGGCTGGAGCAGACTGGAGACCACTTTCCCCCAGGCAGTGCCCTCTTCATCTGGATTTCTGTCATTTGTTACCTGCCTGCCCTGTGAGCAGGTGAGTTTTATCCCTCCAATCTTCCCTTAACAAGGTCACTGTCCTGTAGAGAGGCCTCTCAATGCTGTTATGAGGCTATGTTCTCTTTTGAGATGAGCGATGTCATGACAAGTCACCCATGAAGCCTGGAAAGCCTTAGGCAGCTGGAGAAACCAGCCTGGTCTCTGAACACAGTTATCGTGCAATTGTGTCCGTGGTAATCCCAACACGGGAGCCTTCTTGATACAGGTCTCTCGATGAGGAGACTTGTTAACAAGTTGCTCTGAGTACAGTCATCATGGGGTCAAATAAGCCCCCCAGAGGGTTATTGCAAGTCCCTGTAGCAGGAGAATGCTGGAGGTCACAAATTCTCCCTAAGATCAGACCCTTCAATTTCACTGCACCATCTCAGACTCAGACGAGGATTCCATACAAAAAAATTGGGAGAAAATACAAAAATACTAAAAAAATTGGGAGAATAAAGCAAGCTGTCAGACACTGTTGTTGGTGAATGGCCCACAATGGGGAGAAAAAAGTGACAAGCGGTCCTGGGTGTGTCTGAATGGATTGTTTGTGCAGAAAGAAGAGCAGGTTCCCAGAGCTGAGTCACAAAGAGAATCTGCATTTAGATGTTATTTAAAGAAGGAAGGCGAGCTGGCAAGGGGAACCCAGAAGGGTGTCCAGAGACCTGGGAGAAAAAACAGGAAAGTTTAATGACAGACAAGTGGAGAAAGTAGGGGGTTTCCAGAAGAGAAGGGCCAACTCACCTTGGCTTCCTGCTATGGTTTCCTCCAACAGTTGCTTCATTCCTATTCCTCTTCTTCACCAGATTCCTCCAAAATTCCATCTGCATGCAGAAGACCTGCCCCAACCCCCCACCAACATACACAGAAGCCTGAAGAGATGGCTTTTCTTTTTCTGTCAGTGCAGTTCAGTCACTCAGTCATGTCCACCTCTTTGCAACCCCATGGACTACAGCACACCAGGCCTCCCTGTCCATCACCAACTCCTGGAGTTTACCCAAACTTATGTCCATTGAGTCGGAGAAACTGTAAGAAACAGTAAATTATGGCTACAAGCTTTAGAATATAATAGGTACATCTATATAGCATGTGACTAATGACAGTTAAGTCTGTAAATATTTTCCATTTTAGATTAGAAAGTTGGGCCTTTCTTTAGATGGCCAATGTTCACACTGTTAATCAATAAACCATCTATAATAAGAATAGGAAAGAGCTTTATTCCAACCAAACTAAGGATTATAGCTCAGCAGGCACAGATTCAAGAACTTAAATAATGTTCTGCTGGGCTGCAAAAGGGGGAAAGTCTATATAGGCAAAAACAGCAAAATTATATAAATTACTTGTCCAGAATTAGGATTGGAGCTGGCAAGAAGTATGGATGCTTATTAAACAAGGATTCGTTGGGATCTGAAATGGTTGCATAATTACAAGGGGAGATTTGTGAACATAATGTTGCAGCTGGTGGCCACTAGCAGATAGTGTTTTGAAAACAGCTGGTGGTGTCCTAGAGTTTGACAGAGCATAGAAAATTCAAATTCTCAAAGATGCAGAAATGTGTTTGAAACCACATCCACAATGGCCACTCAGCTCCATTTTGAATGCCTGAATCAGTTAACCCATTTTGGTTTTTAAATGCACTCTCTCATTTAATGGTGAAAACAGATGTACACTGCATGTTTGACATAACATAGAAGTTCGAGTTAGCATAAAGACAAATTATATAGAAGCTGGAATGACTTCTGCATGACTTAACATGTGAAAATTTCTTCCATCACTAATGAGGAACCACTGAAAATTTTAGTTCAGGACAGTGGCAGGTCCAGGATTGAGCTATAACTTTTGTCTCCATTTAAAGATATTCCCAGTGGCCTTCCCAGGTGGCTCAGTGGTAAAGAATCCACCTGCCCAGGCAGGAGATGCAAGAGACACCAGTTCAATCCCTGGGTTGGAAAGATCCCCTGGAAAAGGGAATGACACCCCATTCCAGTATTCTTGCCTAAAGAATCCCATGGACAGACAAACTTGGTGGGCTACAGTCCATGGGGTCACAGAGTTGGACAAAACTGAGGCAGCTAGGCACACAGATCAACTGAAGTGAACTGAACTTAACTGAATCTCACGGTTATTTTAGCCATACGATGGTTGTGTAGGGCTTCCCAGGTGGCACAGTGGTAAAGAATCTGCCTGCCAATGCAGGAGACATGAGATGCAGGTTTCATCCCTGGGTTGGGAGGATCCCCTGAAGGAGGACAAAGCAGTACACCTCAATATTTTTGCCTGAGAATCCCATGGACAGAGGAGCCTGGAGGGCTATAGTCCATGGGGTCACAAAGAGTTGGACAAGACTGACTGAACACAACGCAACAAAATTTTTCCCATGCCACATAAAGTAATCTAACCAGGAGTGTTCTTGGATCTTATCTGGGCCCTGTTTGCTTACCTGGAATGACACTGTACAAAACACACTGTAACCTGGTAAGATCCTGCTCGGGCGGGCATCTATTGATGACCTCATTTTAGAAAATTTCCCCACTACCCACAGGAACTGTGCAGTTGACCGTAAATGCTATCGTGCTATCCTAAGCAACAGCATTGCCGCCTTCATTTCCTCTACTGAACTAATGCTTCCAGGAAGGAAAATGGGCTTCATCTTATTCCTTATCACAAGGTGAAGTCCCTGGCACAAGTAAGGCATCCCACAAATGCCTGTGGAATCAACAGGAGAGCCAATAGTCCCGGGGGCGGGGCGACAGCTTATAGATATGGAGGCCTATGTTTTGGCCAAAGAACTGACTCACCGGAAAAGACCCTGATGCTGGGAAAGATTGAAAGCTGGAGGAGAAGGGGACGACAGGGGATGAGATGGTTGGATGGCCTCACCGACTCGATGAACATGAGTTTGAGTAAACTCGGGGAGTTGGTGATGGACAGGGAGACCAGCCGGGTTGCAGTCCCTGGGGTCGCAAAGAGTTGGACGCGACTGAACTGACTGAATGAACTGAACTGAAAGCATATACATCTGTAAGAACAAGCTACTGTGAACTCGCCTTCAGAAGTCAGTCGCCCACAATGCAAAAACCAATACGGAAGAGCCACCCAGGAAAGACCTACTCATTCCCCAACAACCCAAAGGCCAGCAAAAATGTCTCGCTTTACGGCAAGCCCCGAGCGTTCGCCATAAATGCCGTAAAAGGGAAGGACGCCCTCTGTGGAGAAGCGCCGGCTTCCGGCTTCGCGACGCCGTCCGGGCGGGAAAGGGCCCTCTGTCGGTTGGAGGTGGGGTTTCCGCCCCGCCCCGTCGGGCCGGGCTTCCGCCAACCCGGGAGGCGTGTTCCGGGCGCTCAGGCCCTGGGCCGGGCGCCGGTTACGACTCCGCTCCCCGTCGCCGGTGCCATGGAGGCCCCGGGGGAGACGGAAGTCGAGAATGAGGACGGCGACAGCAACTGCGGGGATCTGTGCTTCATGGACAAAGGCCTGCGGAGGTAAAGGGCGCTCCCGCCGCCGGGAGCGGCCCGCGCGGCCCCGGGCGGGGGTCGTGGGCCGCGGGGAAGAGCGGAGGTGCGGAGCCGAAGGCGTCTGGCTTGGGCCGCCGCTCCGCGCCGCAGCCGCGCTGCTGCGGGGCCAGGCCCGTGTCCAGCGGGGCCGCCCGCCCTCCGCTCCCGGGACTGCCCGCGTCCCTGCCAGCCTTCGCGGGGCCTTTCTTCACCGCTGCTGTTGGTTTGCTCGCTCTGCCGTTCCTGTCCTCTCTGCTCCTTCCCTGTGACGGAAAGTGGCAGCGGAGTGTCTCTGGCAGCTGTGAAGTAAGACTTGGCTGCTCTTCATTGGTTTTGCCTCGGTTCTTTGGCCCCCATTCTGATTTCTCTGCAGAGCGCTGTGATACGTGTACTGTTCACGCTTTTTGAAAATGCTAAACCTATTTAGTTTACCGTTTTCTTTCATGCAGCCCAAATGTGTGCACGATCCTAGGCTCTTGGTTCTGCGTTGCTGATTGGCCCCTGTGCGCTTTTTTGGTCTCACCCCTCTCCTTTTTTCCAGTTGACACCCTGTGATTAGGCACACTAAAGCCCCAAACAGGCAGTTCTGTTTTATAGTAGGCGTGTCTTTGCCTTTCCACATACATGGTTTCTTTGTTGCCTGCGCTCTGTGCACACCCTACTGATAATCAAAGCAGCTTGTTTGGGATCTCGATCTAAAATTTGCCAGAAAATTCCACGAAGGTGTTTTTTCAAATGAATATTTACATTTATATGTAATAATAGCTGCCACGTTGAATGCCATCTCTGTGACTGTATCATCATCAATCCTCAGAATTGTGCAAGGAAGTAATATTACAGGGAACCTATCTGAGACTCAGAAGATCTTTATAACTTTCCCAGCTTCATGCAGCTGGTGGACTAAGTTTGAATTCAAAATCGTTACTAATTTCACAGTCTGCTTTTTCAGATAACTGTACTAGGATATCTGCAATATTAGTTTCCAGATACAATGTTTCAGAAAATAAATGGCTGTCATTAGAAGCATGTGTTACTAGCATAAGGTCTGGCACTAAATAATAGCTCATCCTGGGTCTCCTGCATTGTAGGCAGATTCTTTACCATCTGAACCGCCAGGGAAGCCCCAGTAAATGACAGAAGCTAGATAATTGGAAAATATTAGAAATAGTCACATTCAGAGAGTGCTAGTATGAAATTTCTGAGAAGGCAATGGCACCCCACTCCAGTACTCTTGCGTGGAAAATCCCATGGACGGGGGGAGCCTGGTGGGCTGCTGTCTATGGGATCGCACAGAGTTGGACACGACTGATGGACTGAACTGAACAGCACCACCATCATCTATAAATATTTTCCTCTTAGCCTGGTACCCTCTGGAAGCTGAGTTTTAGAAAGTTAAACAGGCTGATCGTAATTAACCAGGGCAAACTATGAAAGCGCCAGCGGTAGAGATTGGGTAAGCACCTATTTAGCAGCTTTATATTTTCAGAGACTTCCACACACACACACTCTGTCTGCTCTTAGGGATTCCCTGGTGGTTCAGCTGGTAAAGAATCCGCCTGCACTGGGGGAGACCTGGGTTTGATCCCTGGGTTGGGAAGATCCCCTGGAGAAGGGAAAGGCTACCCACTACAGGATTCTGACCTGGAGAATCCCATGGTCAGAGGGGAGCCTGGTGGGCTGCAGTCCATGGGGTCGCTAAGAGTCAGACACAACTGAGCGACTTCACTTTCACTTTTCACTTTCCTGCATTGGAGAAGGAAATGGCAACCCACTCCAGTGTTCTTGCCTGGAGAATCCCAGGGACGAGGGAGCCTGGTGGGCTGCCATCTATGGGGTCGCACAGAGTCGGACACGACTGAAGTGACTTAGCAGCAGCAGCAGCAGCAACCTTTTTCTGCCAGGGGTTCTTATCAGCCTCAGTCTGAAGAGTAAAGCATAAATTGAATGATCTAACATATTCAAACTTTATGTGTTTCAATTTTAAATTTGAGATTATTAGTGCTAATTTGGAAACAAACCTGAATTCCTTGTTTTCCTTTTTCACTCCTTGACTGCTAACCCATTTTCCTGCTGTGAGATTTCCTGCAGCTTTACTAGCTGCTACAAGATATGGAAGAGATGCCCCTGATTTTATGTGTTCCGGTTCCAGCATATCTGAATTATGTGCACTGTAGCTTATATTCCTGGAACTCCTATCTTCAGAAGAGACTCTAGTTTAAAATAGCAGCAATTCAGAGAATGAAAAGATGAGTTCCATCTAGAGGAGATGCAGTCCAAGTTTCAGCAAGGGAGGACAGGGACTTTTTCACTGCAGATGGCGAGAGTTAGTGGTTTATTTTGAAATCAGCTACATTCTGGGTTAAACAGACATTGCAGACAGTGATGAGTGTAAGACTGTAAACTCAATTGTCAGATCCATATTTATCCTGGCTCAATTAGGTGATTTGCACAAGAACTTGGACAAGGTACCTACTTTCTGTAAATCGTATCCTTAAATACCTACTGCTTGGAGTTGTGAGGATTAAATGAGCAGGGGGAAACAGGTTTAGAGAGATTAATTCATTTACTCAAATAACAGCAAAAAAAAAGTGCAGATTTGAACTTTTATAAATATTGCTTTTGCTTTATACTGATGACTACATAAAAACCAAGAAATGCCCAGCATCCCTTTCCTTTCTTGATTGAGTTACTTATTTATATAAATGGTACCAAATGCTGACTGGTTGTAAGAAACATTGCACCTAATGAGACATTTCAAAGCTACCTTAAGTAGGGAGAATTTTATTATAGAATGAATAGAGTACCTGCATACTATCTACATGCTCTTTGGTTAATTTTAGTTTTTTAGTCATGATTTTTAAGAACATTTTTAACTTGTTTTTAATAATATATATTTTCCTTTGTAGCATTTCAGAGTTATCTTTAGATTCAGCTCTTCATGCCATCAATCTTCATTGCAATAACATCTCGAAGATCACATCCATTGATCACATTTGGAATTTACAGCATTTAGATCTGTCATCTAATCAAATAAGTCAAATTGAAGGACTAAACACACTGACAAAACTATGCACTTTAAATTTGTCCTGCAATTTGATCACAAGAATAGAAGGTTTGTAAGTGCTTTTCATATATTACTTTGTGTAAGGGAGATGATAAATATTCATAAATTTTTCAAAGCTGACTCTAAAAGTCATTATATGAAAAGTTTTTTTCTAAAAAAGTTACCAATTTTTTAGAAAATTATTTTGCAAAATATCAATAAAATTGATTTCATTGTTATCAGACTGTAGCTGTGCTTCAAAGCAATCTGAAATAGTATTGTAATAGTATATAACCCTAATTAGTTGATTATTTGCATCTTGTAATGACTTTATTTTATTTTAGGTCTTGAAGCACTAAGTAATCTGACTAGACTGAATCTATCTTACAACCACATAAATGATCTTAGTGGTAAGTAGATAAGCTTCTTTTTTCTATAAAGCTGAGTATTGGCCACATGTAATGAGTGATCTAGCTCTGATGTTGTAGAACTGAATAATCCAATTTTTGTCTTAAAATCTCGTCTAGAAAGAGTGTTTCTCAGTCATATTTTTTGTTGGGGCTGAACCTACAGCTGAATAAAAACCCAGGAATAAAAACTAGAGTAACAAGTTACAGGAAAAATTAGGTTAGGAAGGACAAACTTTGGGAGGGATGTACTTTAAATCTTAGAGAATTGATGGGTTATGATATCAATATATAGAGAGGAATAGTTCCAATAGAACTTTTCACAGTGATGAGAATACTCTGTGTGTGTGCTATCTGGTATGGCAACTAGTAGACAGGTGTGCCTTTGAGCTCTTGAAATGTGACTAGTACGCTGAGGAACTGAATTTGTAATNCAGATGTTGGCAATTTGATCTCTGGTTCCTCTGCCTTTTCTAAAACCAGCTTGAACATCTGGAAGTTCATGGTTCACATACTGTTGAAGCCTGGCTTGGAGAATTTTGAACATTACTTTACTAGCGTGTGAGATGAGTGCAATTTTGTAGTAGTCTGAGCATTCTTTGGCATTGCCTTTCTTTGGGATTGGAATGAAAACTGACCTTTTCCAGTCCTCTGACCATTGCTGCATTTTCCACATTTGCTGGCATATTGAGTGCAGCACTTTCACAGCATCATCTTTTAGGATTTGAAATAGCTCAACTGGAATTCCATCACCTACACTAGCTTTGTTCGTACTGATGCTTCCTAAGGCCCACTTGACTTCACATTCCAGGATGCCTAGCTCTAGGTGAGTGATCACACCATCGTGATTATCTGGATCATGAAGATTTTTTTTGTACAGTTCTTCTGTGTATTCTTGCAACCTCTTCTTAATATCTTCTGCTTCTGTTAGGTCCATATCATTTCTGTCCTTTATTGGACCCATCTTTGCATGAAATGTTCCCTTGTTATCTCTAATTTTCTTGAAGAGATCTCTAGTCTTTCCCATTCTATTGTTTTCCTCTATTTCTTTGCATTGATTGCTGAGGAAGGCTTTCTTATCTCTCCTTGCTATTCTTTGGAACTCTGCATTCAAATGGGTATGTCTTTCCTTTTCTCCTTTGCCTTTCACTTCTCCTCCTCTCACAGTTATTTGTAAGGCCTCCTCAGACAGCCATTTTGCTTTTTCGCATTTCTTTTTCTTGGGGTAGTCTTGATCCCTGTCTCCTGTACAATGTCACAAACCTCCGTCCTTAGTTCATCAGGCACTCTGTCTATCAGATCTAGTCTCTTAAATCTATTTCTCACTGCCACTGTATAATTGTAAGGGATTTGATTTAGGTCATACCTGAATGGTCTAGTGGTTTTCTGTACTTAGTTCAATTTAAGTCTGAATTTGGCGATAAGGTTTATTTATTTATTTGGCTGTGCCGCATCTTAGTTGCAGCACATGGGATCTTTGATCTTTGTTGCAGCATGCAGGATCTTTAGTTGTGGCATGTAGGATCCAGTTCCCTGCCCAGGGATCGAACCCAGGCCCCCTGCACTGGGAGCTTGGAGTCTTAGCCCCAGGACCACTAGCGAAGTTCCAAGCAAAAAGGTTTGAAGTCTCCTCCATTTAAGAAACAGGTTCAACTGCAAAAGCATCTCTTGGCTGCAGGGCCAGATTCTCAGAGAAAGGGCTCTGGTTGGGCCACTTGCATCAGGTGTCCCTGAAAATCTAACCAACTGTGTCCTACAGAGAGGAGTCATGTTGTGGACACTTAGCTCTGAGACCACTCAGAACAAGCAGAGTTCCTGGCTCCTTATGACCAGTCATTCCAATGGACCAGATCCCAGCCTTGCCCCCACGGATGTCTTCAACCTTAGAAACAGTGGGGACATTCATTCCCCATTGTGGTCCCAAAAGACACATGATTAATTTCTGAAATTGACCATCAGGAGTTCATACTACGAGTACAGACAGGAAAGGCCCCCATCAAGGTTTCACAGCATCTTTTTATGCCTCATGCCCGCCCATCAGGTGAGGGGAGCCAGAGCCGTTTTGTTCCTGGTACTCTTTATTTAGCTTCCCCATTGGCTCAGTGGTAAAGACTGACCTGCCAATGCAGAGATGTAGGTTCAGTTTCTGAGTCAGAGTACAGACAGGAAAGGCCCCCATCAAGGTTTCACAGCATCTTTTTATGCCTCATGCCCGCCCATCAGGTGAGGGGAGCCAGAGCCGTTTTGTTCCTGGTACTCTTTATTTAGCTTCCCCATTGGCTCAGTGGTAAAGACTGACCTGCCAATGCAGAGATGTAGGTTCAGTTTCTGAGTCAGGAAGATCCCCTGGAGAAGAAAATGGCAACCCACTCCAGTACTCTTGCCTGGGAAATCCCATGGACAGAGGAGCCTGGCGGGCTACAGTCCATGAGGTCACCAAGAATTGAACACAACCCAGTGACTGAGCATACATACATACTCTGTTTAACCACAGTAACTAAAGTCCAACATGAAATTCCTTGCAGCTGAGTCCCCAAAGCTTCCCCACGAGGGGCCCAGTGCCCGAGTCCCTCTTGAGCAGAGATACCAGCACAACCAGCTCCCACATCCCTCCTAGGAGGAGGAGACCTGCGCTGTCCACACTGAATGGGGGAGGCTGAGCACTGCCCTCCAGCTGGACCCCACAGACTGCCCCAAGGTTCTCATCTGCCACTGTCTGCCCCCACTCCTGACTTCAACTTCTGCTTTTTGAGTCGAAGAGCAAAATTAGGTTTCAGATGTATTAATTATCTGTGGTAACCCTCCGCAAGAAGCATACTGGCTATGGGAATTTTCCTGTTGGATCTTACTGGTCACAAGCCACACAATCTCAACCTTGTTTTGCAGGCTGAATGAAATTGCGACAGTTCTGATTTCCCATTGGAGGCCAGTCACTGAAACACGTGTTTCCATTCATGATGGAGCCCCCAAATCCACATGCCAGAACTTGGGGACACCCTGCTCAGTTCTTCCAAAACTTTTAAACACAGAAGTTCACAAAGCAAAGCATCTGCATTGCCTACCATGGAATGTATCCTAATACTGTTTCTACATCAACCAGCTCCTTGTCTACTCCCAATACAAAACAGTAGTAAGGAAGTACTGGGGTACATGAAGCAATCCCCAAAACTAGGCTTAAAAAAATGAATCACACGGCATTTCATTTCATCACAAGTTATGTACAGTTTCTTAGAAATAACCACAGAAATTAGAATGAGGCAATAAACATAAAATATCAATATAGGTTTGTATTTAACTCTAAAATAAATAGATTTAAGACTGCTTACTCCCACAGTTGCTTAGAATGATCACATGGCAAAAACAAATGTCTCTAATCTGTTTATACTTCTATCTCTTGTCCATTTAACTGACTCTCTATGAAACAATTAAAACAAAATCTACATCCTATGCAGTGGAAGGGAAATAAAATTTTCTCATCCCAATGGTATTTTAATTAGAAATAACCTATCTCAGATATAAACTCAGGGAAAAATGCACTGAGACTGCAGTGCCACTAGCTGAGAATCTTTAAAATTGTATTCTGATTTAATGATCTTTGCTGAACATATCCAACAGTTAGATCTCTTTCTTCTTTTGCAGTTTTCACCCAATGAATTATATGGTAAAACAAAAATGTCAAGCCATCTGGGCATACGAGGAGGCCATAACAAACTATACCACAGAGAGTGTTGCTGAATGGAAAAGGCAACAGACATCAACGAAACAAGCTACTAGTATTTGGAGAAATCATAATAAACAAGCAGCTCCTAGGAAGCATAACTGACAATCACTTCCTCCCCCTCAAAACACACACACACACACACACACACACACACACACACACAGACCAGATGGTTGGGGAGTTTGTGGTACCTTCCAGAGTACCCACTATAGAATCAGAGTGTCCAATCTAGAATATTCAAATTGTAACATGAAACAGTTTGCCATTCGCCACTGCAGGACTCTACAGCCCACACACACACAGAAGGAAAACCTTGAGGGTCTGTGACATGAACCACATGAATGAGAAAGGGAAGCCACATGTGGATGGGGAAGAAGAAGATGCTCCTACAAGCAGTTAACTGGCCCGTGTGTGCAAGGAAAGATTCGACAGTTCCTGTACTGAACATACATTGGAAAATATGACCTAATGCCACAAGTAGTGTTCCCCAAGGAACTCTATCCAAAGGGACAAGACCCAGTGATTGCTGAATTATTCATCTCCCGCCTTCACTTGTATCTTATGGTTCATAAAACACCACCCACACATTATGGCTGCCCACAAGTCTGTTCAACAGTAAATATTATCACAGGTTCTTAGACTTGGAAAGAATTTGAGGGGACAGTTCATCTTAGTTCACCTGACTCAATGACATGTCTTAAAAGGAAGTTCAAAACAGTAAGACAGGGCACCAGTCATTGTCAGCAGAGGGCCAATTCTCCTTAACTACATAGAGCAGGTGTCCCCAACCTTTGGGATCTAATATCTGATGATCCAAGGTAGAGATGATGTAATAATGATAGAAATAAAGTGGACAATAAATGTAACATGCTTGAATCACCCCCCAAGTCCTTGGAAAAATTGTCTTCCACGAAATTGACCACAGTGCCACAAAATTTGCAGGTGCCTGCCATAGAGTGCCCCAGACTCAGGTGCTATCTGAACTGAATGTGTGCTAAAGATCCCACTGACCTTATAGAATCTGTGAGTGCTCCCCCAGAGTGAACAGACTTAACACCGTGTTTGAGAACCAGAGGATGCTGGAATAATTTGATGAGAGGCAAACAGTTTTTAACAGTCGGTGAATAGTTGCAATTGGTAAATGAGGGTGCGAGAGCCAACTTCAGGACTGTGTTGCTGGGTCACACAGCAGTGTCTCTGTCCATCCGGGCACTGTCATAAGACATGCAGACATCCGGCTGTCCTTCTGAGTCAGACCTTACCCCAGAGGGAAGGGAACATGATAGTATCTCCAACAGTGCTTGCTCCAGCAGAAAAGGCCCACTACTTTATAGGCAACCTGGGGGAAAATCTTTAGGGGAAAAAAAGGTGAAAATGTTCATCGCAGAACTGTTTATAATAGCCAGGACATGGAAGCAACCTAGATGTCCATCAGTGGATGAATGGATAAGAAAGCTGTGGTATATATACACAATGGAGTATTACTCAGCCATTAAAAAGAATACATTTGAATCAGTTCTAATAAGATGGATGAAACTGGAACCGATTATACAGAGTGAAGTAAGCCAGAAAGAAAAACACCAATACAGTATACTAACACATATATATGGAATTTAGAAAGATGGTAATGAGGACCCTGTATGCAAGACAGCAAAAGAGACACAGATGTGTAGAGCAGACTTTTGGACTCTGAGGGAGAGGGAGAGGGAGAGGGTGGGATGATTTGGGAGAATAGCATTGAAATATGTATACTATCATGTAAGAAATGAATCGCCAGTCTGTGTTCAATGCAGGATGCAGGATGCTTGGGGCTGGTGCATGGGGATGATCCGGAGGGATGATGTGGGGTGGGAGGTGGGAGGGGGGTTCCTGTTTGGGAGTTCGTGTACACCCGTGGCAGATTCATGTCAATGTATGCCAAAACCAATAGAGTACTGTAAAGTAAAATAAAGTAAAATGGAAGCTCTAAAAAATAATAATAATAAATAAATAAAATTTTTTTAAAAAGAAAATATGATATGTAAAGTTCAGAAAAAATTTAAAAATTAAGCCTAGAGGGACTTCTCTGGTGGTCCAGTGATTGGGAATCGACCTGCCAATACAGGGGACATGGGCTCGATGCCACGTGCTGTGGAACAACTAAGCCCATGCACCGCAACTATTGAGCCTGTGCCCTGGAGCCCGCGAGACGCAGCTACCGAAGCCGCCACGAGAAGCCCGTGACCACAGCAAAGGGTAGCCCCGCTCACCACAACCGGAGAAAGCCCGCGCACAGTAACAGAGACCCCGCACAGCCAAAAGCTGCAAAGAAAGTAACCCTGGAGATTGTGGTGATTTCGTTGCTGTTTTGTACCTTTGAACAATGCAAAATCTCACTGGGGTAGTGGAGGAGCAAAAAGAAGTGAGAATGGTTTGTTGAGAGCTAAGGGTTTTAGTATTAGTGTTAGTGGTCCTGGACATTTGCTTTCTTGCTTCCGAGGTTTTGCTCTTTTGGAAATCACATAACGGGGAAAGGGGAGGAAGCAAAGAGACCTCTGCGTTTGTTGGAGTTGGCCGGTGGGGGCGCACCCGCTCCTGACGGTGGAAGCCAGCAGTGCCAGAACAAAGCATCACCTCAAGTCAGCTGAGTACTAATGTTCTTGGTACCCACTATACCAACGTTTTCCTTTGTGGCTCCTGGATTTTTTTTTTTTTTTTAATGCAGAGGAAAAAAACCTTCTCTCGCTTTGGTTTTGGATGAACTTCAATTAAACACTCAATACAAGTTCTAAACATCAAAGTAATTTCTGAAGACGGCACTTATTTCTCCTTCTGTCAGATCTGTTTTCTTCTTCGCACTAAGAATCCCCAAACTGAAGGGAGCAAGGTTTCTCAAAATTCCAGTCCTAGAGCTGATTCTGAGTTCCTTCCAGGGCCCTGAGCTGAGTGGAGCTGAGGTTAAATTGAAGCCGCTGCTCCGACAGGAGCAATTATTCTGCAGTTTGGGTTGAATACAACGTAAGCTCTGCTTGTGGATCCCATTACTCGCCTTCCATCATCACTTAACTCTACAGTTCATGTTTAATATTTAATTTTTCTTCGCGGACAGCAGGCCATTTGGCCCAGACAGAATGTCATTTTGAGTAACGTGACAGGAATTCTTAAAAGCAGCTGAGAGATTTGTAGAACTTTTCTTCTCTAGCTCTCCTGGGAGTTATTTTCTTCAAAACTTGCACAATGAGCTGAGTTGAATCCCCAGGGAGCCAGCTCTCCCTGAGCAGAGACGTTTCAGGGAAAGGCCAGGGAATGTGTTATGGACTCAGGAGTGTAAGAGTTCTAGGCAGGGTGCTTCCCTGGTGGTCCAGTGGTTAGGAATCTACCTCCCATTGGAGGGGATATGGATTGATTCCTGGTTTGGAAAGACCCCACATGCTGCAAGGCAGCTAAGCCCCTGAGCCACAGCTACTGAAGCCCATGGACCCTAGAGCTTGTGCTCCACAACAAAAGAACTAAATGAGAAGCCCACACATAGCAACTAGACAGTGGCCCCCACTCACCACAACCAGAGAAAGCCAGCATGCAGCACTGCAGACCCAGTGTAGCCAAAAGTTCAACCAATAGATATACTTTTTGAAAGACTTCTAGACGGAGAGATGCTGTGGATGGCAATGCCTGAACACTGAGGCTCCTCCACTGACCCCCACCATGGGGATGAGGGTTCAGAATTTGGGAGAAGCTTCCCAGGGAGCGCCGCAGTAAAGAATCTGCCTGCCAAGGCAGGAGAGACAAGAGACTTGGGTTCAATCGCTGGGTGGAGAAGATCCACTGGAGCAGGAAATGGCAACCTGCTCCAGTATTCTTGCCTGGATAATCCCATGAACACAGGAGCCTGGCACAGTACAGTCCATGAGATCACAAAGAATCAGACACAACTGAGAGGCAGAGTGCACATGTGTGCGCGCACACACACACACGCACGCACGCACACACACTCGCACACACTCATGCACATACTCGCACACACACACGCATGCACACACATGCACGCACACACACGCACACACTGTCCTGTAGGTGGAAGTGGCTCTAACCATGTCCTGTTTGCTTGACTTAAATCTGGACTCAATGGCATTCTACATTTACTAAGGCTGAGATGCCAAAACTTCCCTGGGATGCTGTGAAGGGTTGCATATATGCTAGGAAGAATAAGAAGATGTACCTCAAATTTCCACCTCCTGGTGTACACACCTCTAGGGGGAAGACTTGTGAATATGGTAGAATGTCACTCCTGAGATTAGATTCAGTTTTTCTCAAAGGAGGGATGTGTCAGATACAGTTAAGGTTGCTAATCAATTGGCTCTGAGTTCAACAAAATGGAGGTGATCCTGAGCAGGCTTGGTCTAATCAGGTGAACTCTTTAAAGGAGAGTCCAGCTACTCTTGGAACTCACTGAGCCTCCATACCATGCAGAAATCCAGGTATAGAACAGGTCACGTGTAGAGGTCCCAGCCAACATGCCAACACTAACCATCAGACGTGAGCCTGAGGACATCTCTGGGAGGACTGTCACTCAGCTGCAGTCTGACCACAACTGCATGATTGACCTCGAGTCAGGACCTTGAGTGAGGACCAGCTCGCTGAGCCCAGGCAGCCACAAAAGCCTCAGGAGACAATAATAAAGTGATAGCTGTTTAAAAATAAAAGGGTCCAGGCCTCCCCAAGTCAGTTTCAAAGCAACAGTCTCTATTGCTGGATTTGAGAAAATAAGATGCTGTGAATTCAACAGTTTAGTTAAGTTCAGTCACTCAGTCGTTGCAACCCCATGGACTCAACTCAACTCTTTGCAACCCCATGGACTGCAGCACGCCAGGCCTCCCAGTCCATCACCAACTCCCAGAGTTTACTCAAACTCATGTCCATTGAGTCAGTGATATTATACAACCATCTCATCCTCTGTCGTCCCCTTTTGCTCCTGCCTTTAATCCTTCCCAGCATCAAGGTCTTTTCCAGCGAGTCAGTTCTTTGTATCAGGTGGCCAAAGTATTGCAGTTTCAGCTTCAGCATCTGTCCTTCCAATGAATATTCAGGACTGATTTCCTTTAGGATGAACTGGTTGGATCTCCTTGCAGTCCAAGGGACTCTCAAGGGTCTTCTCCAACACCACAGTTCAAAAGCATCAGTTCTTCAGTGCTCAGCCATCCTTATAATTCAACTTTCACATCCATACGTGACTACTGGAAAAACCATAGCTTTGGCTAGACAGATCTTTATTTGCGAAGTAATGTCTCTGCTTTTTAATATGCTGTCTAGGTTGGTCATAGCTTTTCTTCCAAGGAGCAAGCATGGCTGCAGTCACCATCTACAGTGATTTTGAAGCCCAAGAAAATAAAGTCTCTCACTGTTTCCATTGTTTCCCCATCTATTTGCCATGAATGATGGGACCAGATGCCATGATCTTCGTTTTCTGAATGTTGAGCTTTAAGCCGAATTTTTCACTCTCCTCTTTCACTTTCAAGAGGCTCTTTAGTTCTTCTTCACTTTCTGCCATAAGGGTAATGTCATGTGCATATCTGAGGTTATTGATATTTCCCCTAGCAATCTTGATTCCAGCTTGTGCTTCATCCAGTCCAGCATTTTTCATGATGTACTCTGCATATAAGTTAAATAAGTAGTGTGACAATATACAGCTTTGGCATACTCCTTTCCCAATTTGGAACCAGTCTGTTCTTCCATGTCCAGTTCTAACTGTTGCTTCCTGACCTGTATACAGGTTTCTCAGGAGGCAAGTCAGGTTGTCTGGTATTCCCATCTCTTTCAGAATTTTTCACAGTTTGCTGTGATACACACAGTCAAAGGCTTTGGCATAGTCAATAAAGCAGAAGTAGATATTTTTCTGAAATTCTCTTGCTTTTTTGATGATCCAACGGATGTTGGCAGTTTGACCTCTGATTCCTTTGCCTTTTCTAAATCCAGCTTGTGTGAATTCAACAGCCACAAAGAAAAAGATTCTGCCAACAACCCTAAGTGGCTCCTTCTCCAGGCCATCCTTCAGATGAGGACGAGGCTGACAGCACCTTGACTTATACCTTATGAGACATGAAGCAGAGATCCCAGCCATGCTGTGCCAGGATTCACACCTGCAGGAACTGAGATGACAAGTGTGCATCTCCTTGTACTGCCGAGTGTGGTCATTTGCACACGCAGAACCCCAAGGCTTGGGCAGATTGAATTGTTAACAGTACTTTTCTCACAAGGAATGACATGCCTCCCATGCCTCATTACCACCCCCACAAGCCCTGAAGGTGTACATCCTTCACTGAGGCCTGAGAGATACTGGATCATCTCTGTGGGGCAGGAGACACTGCCACTGACAGGGGGTGGGGATCACATGGGCCATCGTGGGCAATCATGGGTGGCAAGGTCTCAGAGCAGGGACATCCCTGTGGCAGCACCAGCCCTGAGGCAGGATGGGTGATCTGGTGCCTTGGGCATCCGGGAACAATCAGTTATCAAGTGACTCTGTCACCCACCCCAGCTATGATGTGGACCCCACAAATCAGACACCTGATCTGCTTTGCTCACTGCTGTCCCCCCAGCACATAGTAGGAGCTCAAAACATACTTGTTGGTTGATTGACTATGACACAAAGATGAATGAAAGCGCAGAGACTTTGCATGCATCTAATACCCCTTTATTAGAAATACTTCTCAATGGTCCACTTCTGCAATGAAAGCTTAGCACGATTAAGTGTGACTGGTCTGAAATGATGTAATTTGTTATATTCAGCATCTATTGCAATCATGGATATTGCTCTGAGCTGTCGAGCCTGAAACCTGCAGGCACAGTAGAAGAAGCTCCTGCACCTGTTAATTAGGGGAAAGGGCCATTTTATGTTCTGCTAAAATTGCCTTTTACATGTCTCCGGGGAAAGGAGCTCCACGCTGGGTGTCTGATGGGAGGAGGAATGAAGGCAAGGATGAGAGATGTCCCGGGGGTCTGGTGGGGAGGGTGTCAATTCTTTTCTCATTTCTACTTAAAACCTCCACAGGATCCCTCCACTGCCCACAGTGTTCTGGTCTGGCTGGAACTTGTTCCTAAGGAACTCACAGCCTGCTTTTAATGAAAGACAAGTAACACGGCTGCTGCAATGCTCTGTGCTGAACGCTACAATGGGCACACATGAAGGGTACCTAATGATGTGCAAAGTCCAGGAAAGGCTTCCCCAAGAGGTGAGATCAGCTGATGTCTAAAAAGACACAGAAGTTGGCCAGGTGGAGGGAGGGAGTGAAGCTTCAGGCAGAGAAAACGGCACGGAGGGGTTCCTGGAGGGCCCAGAGCATGTCTGTGGAATGGGATGATGTTAACTACACACCAGCCACTTTGAGGTGGGGAGGGCCATGGGATGAACCCGTGGAGGTGCTTCCTCTTGAGACCTGTGGGCAGCATGAGGGCTTTTATGTAGAGACAGAACATGACCCTGCTTCACCTGGGAAGGACCTTTCTGACCACAATGGTGGATGGGTGGAGCTGTGGGCAGGAAGACTGGTCAGAACCTGGCTACTCGATGTGTGCCCTGGGCCAGCAGCATTGGTCTCACTGGGCAGTGATCAGAAACTGGGCCCCTGCACAGCCCTGACCTGAAGTACTGAATTGGAACCTGCATGGAACAAGCTCCCAGCTGATTCACAAGCACATGGGTGTCAGCAAGGCGATGAGCTGAGGCTGTTGCAATGACCTCGGTCAGAGGTGGTGCCAGCTCCCAGCAAAGTGGCCGCAGCAGGACTGGAGCGAAGAGGACAGAGTGAGAAATAGCAGCAGGTGGGTCCACAGGACTGGGTGTCAGACCAGATGATGGTTGGGTTTCTAGCCAGGGAACCACATGGGCAAGGTTGAGAGCCCACTGGCTTTAGGAAGAAGGTGGTCACTGGTGACTGTGAGCTGTCCTGGGGGCCCAGGGGGAGAAACTAGATTTCCCTGGCTGAGGGAAGGAAGCGCAGGTCACAAAGCGGGACTGGTGGGGGACACATCCTCACAAGACCTGCCAGGGAAGCGTGGCCATCACTGTGGCCACTTGCACCGTTACTGACGGGAGAGTCTTGAAGCCTGACTGGAAAAGCTAGGGAGAGGAGCATTGCTCAAAGGAAGGGCAAGCAGCCCCAGGGGAGGGAGACACCGCAGCCCACAGGATGGGCCAGGCCCCCAAGCGATGACCGGCAAGGGGGGCGGGGGAGCAGCTAGTGGAGGTCTGTCTGCAGGGCTCTGTTTTTCTCCATGAAGTAGGCACCGGTCACCTGCTGGGCCCAAGGTCAGAGATGGGCGCTGGTGAAGGTCTGAATGAAAATTGTGGTGCAGAAGAAGGTGACTAGGGTTGAGAGGTTTGGGGGGCAGGAGATTGTGAGGGAGGGGCAGTCATGTGTGGAAGCAAGACTGACGGGTACAGTGGTAGGGGTGGGGTGTCAAAAGGTTTTTTCCAGCAGAGATGCTGTCTTTGAATATGAAATGGGAATCGTTTCCCAGCTCATTTCAGGGAGGCAGTATCACTCAGTTATCCAAAAACAGCCAGATGGCCCAGGTTTGCAACTGTCCTCTGAAGCATGTCAGCTGTGACCTTTGACCTTGCCTTACCTGACACCGCCATGCTGGTGAACAGCATATACATCACACAGGGCAGAGTTCAGCATCACTGGTCTGGGGCAAGCCATCCAGAAATGGGCTCCAGTGTCCTGCACTTTGTCAGCCTATGATGCAGTGCTTTTCTTTTTTCCCAAATAGTGTTGAACACATTAGGAAATTTCACCTAAGAATCATGAATTTTTAACTTCTCTTAGGAATAAAGCAACCTAATATACAGGGTTTATTCTTCTCTGATGATAGGCTAAGTCCTGGATGTCTCTTGTGTCAGTCAGGTGCTCCTTAGCATCACTGTTGCCATGGAAACAGCATCCTGGTATTTACCTTCTCTGGTCTCTGTGGCCCAGGCTCTGGGCACTGGAATATGGATGTGTTGATTTCAGGCTAATCTCTCAGTGCTTGTGCCTTGCCAGCTGTCAATCATTTTGAGCATCACCTTTGCTTAAAGACATATGAGTTTGTGTCTCTGTGTTAAAACAGTCTGGATTCTCTTTGAATTGCTGATGTGGGTGAAGTGCAATTTCTTTCCTGTAGTCAGGGGACTGAGGAAAGGTTAATAGTGACCTACTGTCTTAAGAAAGAGATGTGCTTCACAACTGGGAATGAAACTGCTTGGGGACCTCATTCCCTCTACATCACAATGGAGCCTTTTTGCTCTTTCCTAGGCCCCTGCAGGACCCACATGCTGGTCACAGGGAAACACAGGGAGGATCTGAGAGTCTGTGTCACTGGGACCCTAAGCACCTCTGACCCAAGGGGTAAGTGCCTCGTGCCTGCAGGGAGCCAGATATCAACCTCGTGGTGGGGTCTGAGCAGGACCAGACCAAAGATTGTGGAAATGGAGCTTTTGACAAGTTCATCATCAGGACCGGGGCCTTGACTCCTCCTTGACCCTAATGATATCACCATGTCCTTTGCAGCTGCTGCTGGGACATGAGAAGGGAGGGGCTGTGGGCCAGGCCTGAGGTCAGCTCCTGCGAGGGGCGGGGAGTGGGGGACCTTCACATTAGGCCCTGCTTCCCAGCCTTTCTCGGCTCCCTCTCTCTGGATGCAGCCATCAGCACTCCAGGCTGAGATGTGTCCTGATGAGGCTCATTAATAAGGTTTTTTTCTAGAAAATCTGTTCCAAAATAGAGGAATTGACAACTTAGCAGAGATGCAATGAGATTAATATCCTCCTGCTGAACATTATATAGGGTTTTGAGGTATACATGATGGATGATTACAGAAAGCTGTGGGTAGCAAACAGTCTGGGTTCCTTAGTGAATTTGATCAACAAATTTGATCAAGAATTTTACCTCCAGCAGGCAATCTGATGGGCCCTTGGAGAGCCCCAAGTATGGCCCCTTCCTGCTCAGCACTTCCCACTTAGGTCTGCTGGGGCCGGCAGGCAGGTGAATCTAGCTAGTTTTAAATCCTCTTTCTTCCAAGATTAGGTATGGGGCTTAAGAAGCCATTTTTCACCTGAAACCAACATAATATTATAAATCAACTGTATATCAGCAACAACAAAAAAAATTTTTAAGTGTAGGGAAAGAACAAATTAGCCAAGATGGCAGTGGTCAGGCTCTCTCAGCCCACGGCCTCTCACTCTCAACCACGTTTTGTAAATACATGGTTATATAACAGCTGAGATCACCTATAGCACCGCGCATGCACAATGCCCTATATAAACACCACCAGAGACGCTCTTGGTCCCATCACTCCATGGGAAATAGATGGGGAAACAGTGGAAACAGTGTCAGACTTTATTTTTGGACTCCAAAATCACTGCAGATGGTGACTGCAGCCATGAAATTAAAAGACATTTACTCCTTGGAAGAAAAGTTATGACCAACCTAGACAGCATATTCAAAAGCAGAGACATTACTTTGCCGACTAAGGTCCGCCTAGTCAAGGCTATGGTTTTTCCTGTGGTCATGTATGGATGTGAAAGTTGGACTGTGAAGAAAGCTGAGCGCTGAAGAATTGATGCTTTTGAACTGTGGTGTTGGAGAAGACTCTTGAGAGTCCCTCGGACTGCAAGGAGATCCCACCAGTCCATTCTGAAGGAGATCAACCCTGGGATTTCTTTGGAAGGAATGATGCTAAAGCTGAAGCTCCCGTACTTTGGCCACCTCATGCGAAGAGTTGACTCACTGGAAAAGACTCTGATGCTGGGAGGGATTGGGGGCAGGAGGAGAAGGGGACGACCGAGGATGAGATGGCTGGATGGCATCACGGACTCGATGGACGTGAGTCTGAGTGAACTTCGGAAGTTGGTGATGGACAGGGAGGCCTGGTGTGCTGCGGTTCACGGGGTCGCAGAGTCGGACACAACTGAGCAGCTGCACTGCACTGAACTGAACTAAGAGGCCTTGCTGGCTGGTGGCTGCGTCATGGCCACGTCTGCTGGGTAAGCCATGAGAGAAGACAGTGTGTCTGCTGCTGTGGCTGCTGTGCCAGTCAGGAGAGAATGAATATGTCTGTACTTCCTATGGCTCCTCAAGTTTTCTTCCAGCTTCCTGGCCTACCCTAAGCTCAGTGGACAGTGTGCACAGTGATATACAGCAAGACAAAAAGAAATCACGTTTCATTTCTCCAGGTGGACGTCCCCCACCAGTAAGGTAGGCTATGAGACTACCCAGTCCAAAGGGTCTGTGAAGATAAAACAATGCACAGCAGGCCCCCAGCAGGGCCCCCACAGAACTGAAGAGTGTTTCTCGGTCTGTTAATTCATTCCCTTTGCCCCCACAGTTCCATTTTAACTCTGTCAACAAACAAATGTATGTTTGTGCAAAACACACAGATACTTGTTATTAATTTCCACATACAATAATCTGCCCCAGAGTCCACTGTACTGACATGGAGAATGACACGGGTAGTTCAGGGATGGGAGGGGACCATTTTGGTATCCACACCTCTGCCTGCCCTGGCCCAGGTTCTGACCTTGAGTCCTTCCCTTGACATGGAGTCTTGTGATTTCAACTGACAAAAAGAATCCATCTTGAAAAGGACTTAGGTAAGAGAGGAGGAAGGCTTCTCCAGTGGCTCAGCATTAAAGAACCTGCCTGCCAATGCAGGAGACATAAGAGATGTGGGTTCGATCCCTGGGTCAGGAAGATCCCCTGGAGGAGGTCATGGCAATACACTCCAGTATNTAGGTAAGAGAGGAGGAAGGCTTCTCCAGTGGCTCAGCATTAAAGAACCTGCCTGCCAATGCAGGAGACATAAGAGATGTGGGTTCGATCCCTGGGTCAGGAAGATCCCCTGGAGGAGGTCATGGCAATACACTCCAGTATTATTGCCCGGAGAATCCCATGGATAGAGGAGCCAGGTAGGCTACACTCCATAGAGTCACAAAGAGCTGGACATGATTGAAGTGACTGAGCATGCACACAAGAGAGGTGGAAGGAGAGAAGTTGCTTTAGGGACAATCTACCAGGAGTTCCAATGGCATCACCAAGGAGCACTCACTTTGTTTAGACCCTCCTTCCTTCTCAGCAGTTGCAGTCTCCCCAGTGGAGTTGAAATGCCTGCTATGTGCTTCACGGCTCCGTGTCTTTACCTTTTTGCAGATTCAGCAGAAAATAGTTGATCTTCTCTTACAGCTGCTAAAAAGGTCTGAGGCCTGATTTTTATTAACAAAGGTGCCCCATGGGTCTTCCAAGAGCCAGTCACTGTGCCTGGGAAGGTAGGATTGGGGAGAGGTGTGTATATGCTGATGGTATGCTGATAGGCTTAATCTTAGATCACAATCCACCTACCTGAACTGGCATTGAGGGGCAGGTTCACCCAAAACACATGGTGGAAGGGAGGAGCTCCCCAAAGAACAACCGGACTTGCTGGTCTTGAGAAGGAAACTGACTCTGTGCAGGTGAAAACAGCATGTGTCCCTGTAGCCTCTGATATCTCTATCTTCTAGCTTCCACTGAGAAAATGGAAAGCGTTCTCTTTCACAGAAGTGACATAAAGGCTAAAAAGGATGTCCTGTAGAAGAAACACCAACCTACTGCATTTTATTGCCTAGGATTCAGAGAGCTCTGTTCTTGAAACCAAGATGTCATTCGTGTTTGTATTTCTGAAGGCCTCAAATCCCACGTTTCTGATAGTTTACAGTTTAAGCAACTTTAGAAAGAAGTATCATTGTTTCTGGTTTTAGCAGCTGTTGGAGCAATCCCTTGCCCAAAGGACATATCTGGGCTCAGCAACATGCATTGTCAATGGAGCAGTCTTTCGAAGCAGGCTCAGCAACTGAATCACGTGGGTACAAATTTACCTTGCCCTCCACACTTGGTAAAAATGACACTGATTCTTCCCTGATTCAGGAGAAAGTGAAACTGTTAGTCACTCAGTCGTGTTCGACTCTGTGACCCCTTGGACTGCAACTCGCCAGGTGCCTCTGTCCCTGGGCTTCTCCAGGCAAGAGTACTGGAGTGGGCAGCCATTTCCTTCTCCAGGGGATCTTCCTGACCCAGGAATCCAACCCAGGTCTCCTGCACTGCAGGTGGATTCTTTACCATCTGAGCCATCAGGGTAGCCCCTCAATTCAGAAAAGTTCTATAATATTCATACACCCTGAGGAGCATATACTCTGCACTTTTTCTGAACTGGACTGGATGCACTCCAATCCCACCTCATATGGTTATTAAGAGTGTTGACAAAAATTCAGTTAACTATCAAGATAAGAAGAAAAAAGGGAATTTTACTCAAGCCAAACAGGATTATAACCTGGGAAGCAGATTTTCGAGAAAGCTCTAAGAACTGTCCCACCTGTTAAAAGTTGAAGGCACAATCATGTACATTTTTGAGACAAAGGATCATACATCAAAATGACATACTGTTATTTTATATAAAGTTCACCAAGAATACATAGTCCAGGTAAATGCACAGAAAGTGAAGAGCAAGTCATCATGACCCTCTACGTAGCTGGGAAAATGCATCCTTCTTTTAAGAAGTTGCATTGGTAGCATCAAAAGAAAGAAAAAACAGTATTTACGGTTGAGCAGGCACTCCCATCTTGGAGGAACTCTGCTTAATGTGTAATGCTGCGCATTAGGGAGGGAGGAGGTCCAAGCAAACACAGAGAGAGAATCTTATGTTTAATATTTTCTTTTCCTACCTTAAAATATAAATTTTATTTCATCATTCCCCCCCTGCCTTGAACATTAATCTTTCAATAGAAAGCATTAGGTGATCAAATCCTTCGTCCCTCAAAGCCAGGATAGTTGCTTACCTGCTCTGGTTCCACCATGTCCATCGGTGCCAAGCTTAACAGCCCAGTTCTTTCTTTCCTTTTAAAAGGCTAGGCTAGTAGAATGCTTGACAAAGTCTGTGAGGTAATTTTAAGTTATCCAATAGGACTTATGCCAAGTTTATCCTTTATGTGCATTGTACATGCCCATTATTATTATAAAACCATAGATATAATCAACAGTTTCAAGTCATCTAGATATCATTATTTTAGTTGAAGTTTTATATATACACTGAGACATACAAGAGATTATTATTTTATAAATTATATAGAACACAATCAACATAGCCAACAACAAATAACAGAGTAAGAAGCAGAGACTTCAGTCATGAATCCCCAGAAGTGAACCATTTATCCAAGATTCATTTAGAAAGAGGACTCTTCAATGGAAAAATTTGATTGTGTGTGCGAGTCAGTACTTGGTTATATTGGAAGGTTCATCTGATATGATAGCGCAACACTGTCTAGATTATAGCATAAGTTTTTCCCTGTAAACCAGTCTTAAAAATCAAGAACGGTTTGGTTTTGAAACATCATGTCTCATCATAAAAATTTCAGAATTGAGTAGATTAATTGAATGTAGTAAACAAACCTGGAGGTGTATTCTGATGGGAAGTCATTTTGTAAATTATAGGAATATCTGAAGTCAGTGAAAAGAATTATGACAGGCTCATATTGGCCTTGTATTGACCAAGGAATTTGATGACAAATCTAACTATCAGTTAAACTGCTCCTAGTAGCTATACTTTGTGATAGTGTTACTAAAGAGTCTTCTTTACATCCTAAACATTAGGACAAAAACATAGCTAGAAATAAAACAACTTTTAATTTTGATAGAGAGACAGATATTGGGCTTCCCTTGTGGCTCAGCTGTTAGAGAATCCATCTGTAATACGGGAGACCTGGGTTCGATCTCTAAGTTGGAAAGATCCCCTGGAGAAGAGAAAGGCTACCCACTCTGGTATTCTGGCCTGGAGAATTCCATGGACTGTATAGTCCANTGGGCTTCCCTTGTGGCTCAGCTGTTAGAGAATCCATCTGTAAAACGGGAGACCTGGGTTCGATCTCTAAGTTGGAAAGATCCCCTGGAGAAGAGAAAGGCTACCCACTCTGGTATTCTGGCCTGGAGAATTCCATGGACTGTATAGTCCATGGGGTCGCAAAGAGTTGGACACGACTGAATGCCTTTCACTTCACTTCACAGCTGAACTGGTGGCATGGGTCTTACAGGCTTAGTCTGGACTTGTGGGTCAGCTGTTACTGTTGTCATTTCCTTCTCCTAGCTTGATGATACCTGGCTTAGTTGAAGCCAAGTATTAGGAACAGAGGTCAAACTCCACTCAGGGGAGGGGCCTTTTTAAAATGAGAGATGTGAGTCCATAAATTAATGTCTTTCAGTTTGGCTGTACATGGGTTTGATTATAATACCGGATAAGGTTCTTTCCATCTTGTCTGTAAATAATCTTTTCTTTGATGTCCTTTCCAATAAACAAAATCTCTAGGTTGTAACCCGTGATCTTTCCCATCTCCTGGGAACTCGCTGTAAAAGTAGTTCCCATTTTTCAGAAACATTTCAATAAGACTGTGTCAATAACGTGACACATTTCCTTTGAACCATCAGTGTTAAAGAATATACATGCTTGAGTAACAGCAAGTCTTGGTTCATTGGGTCTAAACTGTATTTGTATGGCTGGGTCAAAATTCCCCCTTTTTGTTGCTATATCTGTTTCTCTTTTTAGCGGTGATCTCTTGAGCCCGTAGAGAGAAACGTTTTATTGGGTTAGCAAGGTTAATGGAGAGCAGTGGACATTCTCAAGACTGGCAGGATGGATATTTAAAACTTCCTGTTTGCCTGCAGCATCAGCAAACTGATTTCTTTTAGTTTTTAATAATTGAATATCTTACTGTTTTATTAATTGCTAACTGTTTGGCAGCTGTATATTTGCAAGCTTAAAAAAAATTTTTTTTTGTAAGTTGTCCTGAGGAGGTTAAAGATCTCATTGTTTTTATAGCATTCCAAGCTGTGTGCCACTTCAAAAGTAGCACAGCTGTCAGTATAATTAGTTGCTGTCCTCGCCTTTAGATAGTTGACAAGCTAGACTTAAAGCAATTAATTTGGCTTGTTATGCTGACTTTGTTTCTGATAAATAAGTTTTCAATTATGTCCACTGTGGATGTTACTGTGTATTCACCTTAATAATGTCCCTGTTCACCCTTTAAGTAGGACTCCTCTGTAAATTAAATTAGATCAGCCTTATCAATAGGGGCTTCTTGTAAGTCCTTCCTGGGAGCAAGAAAATAATCTGTTAACAAAATGTATTTGTGGTTGTTTCCTTTCTGTACTGCTGGAAGCAAAGTCACAAGGTCAAGATTATTACAAAGAACCAAAGAAGTATTAGGTGCAGAAAGCAACGATACTTCACAAGAAGTTAGTCAGCTTATAGACTTGTGTGAGTGTGGTGAGAATTTAGAAGAGATTCAAATGGGTGTGGGACATAAACGGTGATAAAAGACCCTATTACTATTTCCTCAGTAGCCTTATATGAGAGAGCTGTTTCTGAAATTACTTTCATATAAGGTGGAAGTCCTTTTGCTACTGAGTCTTTCTAGCAAAAAAGCAAGCCATCTACAGATATTTTGGTAAAAAAAAATCAGAGTACGACAATAGCTGTCTCTCAATGACAAAAGACTCAACAGGCATGGTTAAAGACCTGATTACAACATGACTGTTGAGGAAATGTGGCCATATTTGATGTAGAACATTTTAAGATAATAACTACAACTATGACTGACAATATACCAGAGCACTTCAAATTTTAGAAACTTTGTTTAATTTCTTTTTCTAACATAAATTTACTTATTTTAATTGGAGCCTAATTATTTTACAATATTGTATTGGTTTTGCCATACATTGACATGAAACTTTAATTTCATATGTTAATAATATTTACTCATACAATATAATTTAAGATTTATTATTATTCATTTGACAAAGTTTATCATTTGGAATTCTCAGATTTCATTCATAGGACAAGCTATGGAGATCCAGGATAACCAAGAACTGCTTACTGATTTCAAGAGGCTGGGTTGAGAGGGTCTGAAAAGTGCTATAAGGGGGTGTGCGTGAGCTATAGGATGGGGCCCAGTGATTCCAGAATCAGACAAGCCTGGATATGGCCCCAAGTTCTGTGTCCTTGAGCGAGTTATTCAAACCCTGCAAGCCTCAGTTTCCCAGTCTGTGGCACAGGGATTATTAGATGACCCAAGTCTCTCTCAGAGAGACGCTCTTGGCCACAAGTAACAGGATAATATGCCTAATTCATGTTTAGTATACAGGATATTTACTTCCTTCTCATCGCAAGAAGCCTGGGCAGACTACATGAGTCTGGCCCAGTCCAGGTTGTGCCAACCCCGTGGAAAGCGGGATGAGTATATTCTTTTTGAGCCCGGGGGCATGGGTAGGAGGCTGTCTGGATGGAGGCAGTGCCTAGATGGGCAGGCAGGAGGCTGAAGGACCTCTGTTCTCATTCCTGAGGAGCGTGTCACCCAACCCATGTCTGCACTGGAGCGTGGGATTCACTCATTTTTCAGACTTGCCAGTCTGTCCCCATTTTTGCAGCAATAACAAATAGACCCTTCCTTCTGGAGGCTCCCACAGACACTAGCCTCTCATTCTTGCCGAGTGCTGTGTGTTCAGCAGGGGTGACTGGGGGATCCCAACTCCATCCAGCCTCTAAGGCTCCCATCTCAACACTGAGCTCCCAGGGTATGGGGGGTGGCAGGATTGGGACCTTGTCCTGACCTGAGTCTCTCAGTGGTCCCTTGTCCAAGTTAGAAGGCCTGGAGCCCCTTGGCCTGGGCAATGCGGGCCAACTCTGGCTTATTTCTGTGACCTCCCAGGCTGAGAAATGGGTGACGACGTTACCCACATTCTCTGGTCATCCTAGGACAGTAAATACAGGGTAAACACACAATAAATGCTGCTTGTTCTTATGTGCATTTCAGCATAATGTGGCAAAACAAGCAAACCAAAAAACCCTACATAATTTGTTTTCATGCATTCAATGCTCCCAGCTGGTGTGATTCTGCAGCATGTTTGATTTTCAGTGTTTTTGCTGCTGTTGTTCAGAACAGTCCATGGTGCTGGGCTTGACTGAAAAGGCAAGCACAGTTGTGGGCTCCTCCCCAGGCTGTAGCCTGTCGGGCGCCTGAGGTCACCCTTCCAGGCTCCCTTTCCAGACAGGGAGGGGCCGTCCTCGGCCTGCATGACTACAGCCTGTGCAGGTTGGAGCAGGGGATTGAGGAGGGAGGCAGCTAGCTGAGGAAAAGCAGTTATTTGTCAAATTCAGTTCTCAGGGATTTCTGTGATGCTTATAAAAGGGTGTTGGCCATCCACAGCCCCTCTTCTTAGGGTGTCCTTGGGATGGATTAGGGGTTTGTCTGTTCAGGGACCCTGGTTCTATTCCTGCCCTGGCCAGAGTCTCCTAATGCCTCCTGGCTCAGGAAGCTGCAGCTGTCCTCCCAGTGGGACATCCCTGCATTCTTCCTGGTCTTCACCCAGGAAGTGTGTAAGGAAACTAGGCCGTGCTGGGGGCAGGGGTGTGAGCTGTGCTCCCCCCAGCTCTTCACAGTGCAGTGTCACTGAACACTCTGTTTAAGGCTATTATTTAGGGAAAGCTAGTTGTCAAAGGAGGGAAGACATGGTGTACTAAGCTCCCAGGGGGGCTTCCCTGGTGGCTCAGACGGTAAAGAATCTGCCTGCAGTGCTGGAAGCCTGGATTCGATCCCTGGGTCTGGAAGATCCCCTGGAGGAAGGCATGGCAACTCACTCCAGTGTTCTTGTCTGGAGAATTCCCTGAACAGAGGGGCCTGGCAGGCTGCATGTAGTCCATGGGGGTGCAGAGTCGGACGCGACTGAACAACTAAGCACAGCACAGTAAGCTCCCAGGGGCTTGTAAGATGTAAGATGAGAACTGGAGTCAGTGTTGGCTAACATCTGTAACTGAACAGAAACCTCCGTCCTTGTTTGGAGAGCTCAGCTGGGAGGCACATGGCGTCCAGATGAGAGAGGCAGCAAGTCGATGGTGAGTGACCTCTGTGGGGGCCCAAATGATTCCATGTCTCAGGGATATTGGTGCAATGTCTCAGGTTCTACCACATTCAGTAATCATTCACAGATTACTTATTACCTACTGTATACCTAGTCAATACCATCTCAGTTCTGCCTCAAACCACCAAGAGACAAGTATTTTATATGCCAGATAGGGTACTTTGGTTTATAAATGACAGAGAAACTCAACCTAAAATGTCTTAAAAAAAAAAAAAAAGTGTATCCCCCACCCCCACCCTGGCGCATGTGCTTTGAAAGGATACACTAGCTTCAGGAACAGTTTGATCCAGCATCCAGTTGATGCACTTGGCAACATCTCTCAGTTCTCTTTGGAAGCTGGGCTCCCTTCTCAGTCAGCCTCTCCCCTCAAGTGTGAAAGTCACTCCCAGAACCTCATTTTTCAGGGCTGACATCTAACAAGGAGAAGTGTGAGTCTTTGAACTAGCATCCTCTACTTGATCCTGTCACCCCTTCTTGGGTCCTACTGGACTGTGTGCTCATCCCTGAACAGCAACCACAGCCCTGAGGAATGCAGAGCACTGACTCAATCAGGCCTGAAAAGCAAGGCTTACTTCTAAACCAAGGATGGAGTCGACTTCACATTACAGGGGCTGCGAGTGGGAAAGGGGGACGTTGAGAGACTTCTACAGGAGAAGCATGAAGAGCGCCTGTGTGACAAGAAAGCAATCTCCATTGAAGGGGAGTAAAATATGCCACCTCAAAAGATGCCGCCTGGTCGTAAGGACCATTCTGAGCTGAAGGCAGTCTTTGTTTCATTTGTGTTTCTTATTTTGTTTTTGTTTGAGGGGGGCTTTCTTGGGGAGGGGGACTGTTTTCGTGTTTTGTTTCGATTTTACATTCTGAAGGTGGTCTTGAAGAAGCAGACACCAAAACAGCTTTCTGGTCTCCACCTGTTTCCTAAAAGCAGGACATACATTTATAATGTTGTCTTCTCTTCCCCTTTTTAACGAGGAAGAACCAGAGATAAACCCAGACTCCTACCACCCAGAGACATCCCGGGAGGAATCTGCCCGACAGAACTCACTGACTGCTCTTTCTTTCCCATCAGTTTCCCCATGCACTTGCCTTACAACTTGCCAGCCTAGAAACGCAAAGTCTTGTCACCTCTCCCAAAGCCTGTCATTCCTTTAGTTAAGATGCTTTGTAAACCTGGGTACTATTTTGAATTACTCATCACCGAGTATTCTGATGCCCTTGTTACTAAACTTCTGCTTGTTTCTCTCCTATTCATCCGTCTAGTCAGTCTGATTTCCAGGCCTCCAGTCAAGGAAGCTAGATGTGTAGAGGAAAGAAACACTTCTTTCTTCCTCCCATCCACCAGCACGCTACTATTTATCACACCATTTTATAATTAGGAAAATTAAAGTTCGGACAATGTGAGGGATCTCCCTGAGGTTACACAGCTGACGGAGTGAAATTGCTGAGATTCTGTCCCCAGGCATCTTAACTCTGTGATTTGACAGCTTCCTGAGCCTCAACTAGATTTTTATTTGTGGTCCAAGATTACACTGCAGCTCTCTCAGTATTCCCTATAGGTGGCAGAATAAAGTTTTAAATAGAGTAGGGTTCAGTAACAATTGAAAAATTCATCTAAAAAAGATCACTGCCTCAATAATTTGAAGTTTAATATTAAATTTAAAACCCATTTTCCAACTGAATGCCTTCCTTTGCCGTTTAGTAATAATGCCCCTTTTATTTCCAAGGATTGCTGAGGCAGTGAGTTTCAAAGATTCCATGATGCCGGCAACCGGTTATATTTCCCTGGAGGAATCAGGACCACTGACTCTCCCAGGATGTGTCAGTCTCTTGCCTGAGAGAACATCATCTGTCTCAGCACAAGCAGGTGAACTCCTCTGCTGTGATTCGCTTTTTCATTTAGGATATTTGTTCACACGCTCATAAAGACTTTACTGGTGGTGGTGGCCTGATTTGGAATTCTGCTCCCCCAGGAGGCCCTTCCTTTTCCTGATCTGTAGCATGAAAGCCCCTCCAAAGGCAATGAGAATTGATATCAGGGTGTGTTTAGTGGCTCAGTCATGTCCAACTCTTTGCGACCCCATGGACTACAGCACACCAGGCTTCCCTGTCCTTCACTATCTCCATGAGTTTGCTACTGAGTCAGTGATGCCATCCAACCATCTCATCTTCTGTCGCCCTCTTCTCCCCCGCCCTCAATCTTTCCCAGCTTCAGGGTCTTTTCCAATGAGTCAGCTCTTCACATCACATGCCCAAAGTATTGGCGATCTCAGGGTACTGATGGGTAAAAAGCATCCGAGGCCAAACTGAAGATTTCACACAGTTCTGTAGCAGCTAGGAATATTTCTCTGAATAGAAATAATGTGTTGTGGGAGGAGGGAGATGTGCTTTGGCGGGGAGTGGGGACAAATTGTCCCGTTATCTGTCATCTTGTGTAACAGCCAATGGCAAGTGAAGGAATGCCTTCTGCCTAAGAGAAACAATGGAGAGCTTAGAATAAGCCATTACGTTTGCCCTGATACATCTAAACTTCAATTTTTTTCTACAATGACTTTCTTTTTAAATGGATGAAAATACTCAAGTCATTGTTAATGTGGATGTGAAGCATCCACTCACTCTTTAAAAAGTTTTCTCCTACCCAATTTCATGAGTAATGTGCTCACAAAAATGGAGACTGATTTATATCTGCCATCGTTACAGCCACTAGGACCATCAGCCTCCTTTGTTTGCAGGCAGCACAGACTGCCTCAGCTGATTTCAGTTGGTTATGGCAAGGCCTCCCCAAGTTCACACAAGGGGTTAACAGAGTGAAACACCCAGGTAAGGTGGTTTCTGATATCTCCCCAGAAACAGAAAATACATGATGCACCCAGGACCCAGAGCTCAGTGCTCAATGGAGAAGAGACTTTTTAAAGTAACAGAAAGCTCCTTCTTCTCTCTTTCCTCATAAAAATGGAAGATTCCAGACATCAACTCCAGAAATGTACTCAGACCCACCAGCCTTAGTATTGTATCTGACACAAGGGGCAACCAACACTGGCGAGCTACATTCAGATAATGAGCCTTGAGTCTGGTCTTTCTTTCCACCAAGAGTGAGATTCAAACTTGCAGTTTCATCAGACAGGGAAGAAAAAGGTATGTCTTTTTTTCCCCATCCTGCCTCTCTTCAGACCACCCAATGAACCATCAATCAGCATGTGGGGGGCTTCCCTGGTGGCTCAGACGGTAAAGAATCTGCCTGCAGTGCTGGAAGCCTGGATTCGATCCCTGGGTCTGGAAGATCCCCTGGAGGAAGGCATGGCAACTCACTCCAGTGTTCTTGTCTGGAGAATTCCCTGAACAGAGGGGCCTGGCAGGCTGCATGTAGTCCATGGGGGTGCAGAGTCGGACGCGACTGAACAACTAAGCACAGCACAGTAAGCTCCCAGGGGCTTGTAAGATGTAAGATGAGAACTGGAGTCAGTGTTGGCTAACATCTGTAACTGAACAGAAACCTCCGTCCTTGTTTGGAGAGCTCAGCTGGGAGGCACATGGCGTCCAGATGAGAGAGGCAGCAAGTCGATGGTGAGTGACCTCTGTGGGGGCCCAAATGATTCCATGTCTCAGGGATATTGGTGCAATGTCTCAGGTTCTACCACATTCAGTAATCATTCACAGATTACTTATTACCTACTGTATACCTAGTCAATACCATCTCAGTTCTGCCTCAAACCACCAAGAGACAAGTATTTTATATGCCAGATAGGGTACTTTGGTTTATAAATGACAGAGAAACTCAACCTAAAATGTCTTAAAAAAAAAAAAAAAAGTGTATCCCCCCCCCCCCCCCCCGCGCCCGGGCTCNTATACCTAGTCAATACCATCTCAGTTCTGCCTCAAACCACCAAGAGACAAGTATTTTATATGCCAGATAGGGTACTTTGGTTTATAAATGACAGAGAAACTCAACCTAAAATGTCTAAAAAAAAAAAAAAAAGTGTATCCCCCACCCCCACCCTGGCGCATGTGCTTTGAAAGGATACACTAGCTTCAGGAACAGTTTGATCCAGCATCCAGTTGATGCACTTGGCAACATCTCTCAGTTCTCTTTGGAAGCTGGGCTCCCTTCTCAGTCAGCCTCTCCCCTCAAGTGTGAAAGTCACTCCCAGAACCTCATTTTTCAGGGCTGACATCTAACAAGGAGAAGTGTGAGTCTTTGAACTAGCATCCTCTACTTGATCCTGTCACCCCTTCTTGGGTCCTACTGGACTGTGTGCTCATCCCTGAACAGCAACCACAGCCCTGAGGAATGCAGAGCACTGACTCAATCAGGCCTGAAAAGCAAGGCTTACTTCTAAACCAAGGATGGAGTCGACTTCACATTACAGGGGCTGCGAGTGGGAAAGGGGGACGTTGAGAGACTTCTACAGGAGAAGCATGAAGAGCGCCTGTGTGACAAGAAAGCAATCTCCATTGAAGGGGAGTAAAATATGCCACCTCAAAAGATGCCGCCTGGTCGTAAGGACCATTCTGAGCTGAAGGCAGTCTTTGTTTCATTTGTGTTTCTTATTTTGTTTTTGTTTGAGGGGGGCTTTCTTGGGGAGGGGGACTGTTTTCGTGTTTTGTTTCGATTTTACATTCTGAAGGTGGTCTTGAAGAAGCAGACACCAAAACAGCTTTCTGGTCTCCACCTGTTTCCTAAAAGCAGGACATACATTTATAATGTTGTCTTCTCTTCCCCTTTTTAACGAGGAAGAACCAGAGATAAACCCAGACTCCTACCACCCAGAGACATCCCGGGAGGAATCTGCCCGACAGAACTCACTGACTGCTCTTCCTTTCCCATCAGTTTCCCCATGCACTTGCCTTACAACTTGCCAGCCTAGAAACGCAAAGTCTTGTCACCTCTCCCAAAGCCTGTCATTCCTTTAGTTAAGATGCTTTGTAAACCTGGGTACTATTTTGAATTACTCATCACCGAGTATTCTGATGCCCTTGTTACTAAACTTCTGCTTGTTTCTCTCCTATTCATCCATCTAGTCAGTCTGATTTCCAGGCCTCCAGTCAAGGAAGCTAGATGTGTAGAGGAAAGAAACACTTCTTTCTTCCTCCCATCCACCAGCACGCTACTATTTATCACACCATTTTATAATTAGGAAAATTAAAGTTCGGACAATGTGAGGGATCTCCCTGAGGTTACACAGCTGACGGAGTGAAATTGCTGAGATTCTGTCCCCAGGCATCTTAACTCTGTGATTTGACAGCTTCCTGAGCCTCAACTAGATTTTTATTTGTGGTCCAAGATTACACTGCAGCTCTCTCAGTATTCCCTATAGGTGGCAGAATAAAGTTTTAAATAGAGTAGGGTTCAGTAACAATTGAAAAATTCATCTAAAAAAGATCACTGCCTCAATAATCTGAAGTTTAATATTAAATTTAAAACCCATTTTCCAACTGAATGCCTTCCTTTGCCGTTTAGTAATAATGCCCCTTTTATTTCCAAGGATTGCTGAGGCAGTGAGTTTCAAAGATTCCATGATGCCGGCAACCGGTTATATTTCCCTGGAGGAATCAGGACCACTGACTCTCCCAGGATGTGTCAGTCTCTTGCCTGAGAGAACATCATCTGTCTCAGCACAAGCAGGTGAACTCCTCTGCTGTGATTCGCTTTTTCATTTAGGATATTTGTTCACATGCTCATAAAGACTTTACTGGTGGTGGTGGCCTGATTTGGAATTCTGCTCCCCCAGGAGGCCCTTCCTTTTCCTGATCTGTAGCATGAAAGCCCCTCCAAAGGCAATGAGAATTGATATCAGGATGTGTTTAGTGGCTCAGTCATGTCCAACTCTTTGCGACCCCATGGACTACAGCACACCAGGCTTCCCTGTCCTTCACTATCTCCATGAGTTTGCTACTGAGTCAGTGATGCCATCCAACCATCTCATCTTCTGTCGCCCTCTTCTCCCCCGCCCTCAATCTTTCCCAGCTTCAGGGTCTTTTCCAATGAGTCAGCTCTTCACATCACATGCCCAAAGTATTGGCGATCTCAGGGTACTGATGGGTAAAAAGCATCCGAGGCCAAACTGAAGATTTCACACAGTTCTGTAGCAGCTAGGAATATTTCTCTGAATAGAAATAATGTGTTGTGGGAGGAGGGAGATGTGCTTTGGCGGGGAGTGGGGACAAATTGTCCCGTTATCTGTCATCTTGTGTAACAGCCAATGGCAAGTGAAGGAATGCCTTCTGCCTAAGAGAAACAATGGAGAGCTTAGAATAAGCCATTACGTTTGCCCTGATACATCTAAACTTCAATTTTTTTCTACAATGACTTTCTTTTTAAATGGATGAAAATACTCAAGTCATTGTTAATGTGGATGTGAAGCATCCACTCACTCTTTAAAAAGTTTTCTCCTACCCAATTTCATGAGTAATGTGCTCACAAAAATGGAGACTGATTTATATCTGCCATCGTTACAGCCACTAGGACCATCAGCCTCCTTTGTTTGCAGGCAGCACAGACTGCCTCAGCTGATTTCAGTTGGTTATGGCAAGGCCTCCCCAAGTTCACACAAGGGGTTAACAGAGTGAAACACCCAGGTAAGGTGGTTTCTGATATCTCCCCAGAAACAGAAAATACATGATGCACCCAGGACCCAGAGCTCAGTGCTCAATGGAGAAGAGACTTTTTAAAGTAACAGAAAGCTCCTTCTTCTCTCTTTCCTCATAAAAATGGAAGATTCCAGACATCAACTCCAGAAATGTACTCAGACCCACCAGCCTTAGTATTGTATCTGACACAAGGGGCAACCAACACTGGCGAGCTACATTCAGATAATGAGCCTTGAGTCTGGTCTTTCTTTCCACCAAGAGTGAGATTCAAACTTGCAGTTTCATCAGACAGGGAAGAAAAAGGTATGTCTTTTTTTCCCCATCCTGCCTCTCTTCAGACCACCCAATGAACCATCAATCAGCATGCCCAGGTTTTCAAATCAAAATCCATTTTGAATTTGTTTAAGAGGAGTGAAGCATATTCACTGATTCAGATATGTTCCTTCTGGGCTGTTTCATCACCATCTTTGGAAAAACACGTGAGATGGGGTCCACGGATGGACTGTGACCTGTCCTGCAGGGAGGTGAAATGCCGTGATTAGAACTGTGCCCTTGCAGAGTAGATCCACTGCTAAAGCACTTATCTGACAGGTCTTGGTTCATTGGTGATTCACAGTGATTTTGCCCTCCAGGATTTCCAGGGGGTGGGGTCTTTAGTGTCTTGAGGACACATTTCCTGTGTCTGGAGAATGATGTGTTCTGGTGGGAAAGCGTGAGACGGGGCAGACCGCTTCCTCCTCCTGGCGGGTTCCTCATGGTCCAGGCTGAAGTGCCATGGAGCTGGTGAAACTCTTCAGGACCTTCTGGTGCCTGTGGTGAACGGAACGCAGCAGGCACTGCTGGTGGCTCCTGCCAGGGAAATGCAAGATCGATGCTAAAAAAAAAAAAAAAAAAATCAATAAACTTTTTTCAAGAAAAGCTGAGAATCCTGCATTTTTAATTAATTTTTCAATAGGAAAATACATCTGCAAGGCAGCCCATTGTCTAGTGCCTGCCACCAGGGCTGTGATCAGAGGCAGGGTTTCTTGCCTTATAAAGACATTTAACCTTTAATAAGTGTCCTTAATGACTCAGAGAAGTAGCATCCAGTGCTCTTCAGAGAAGCACATGCAAATGTGGGACAAAAGCATCTAGAAAGGTCAGAGGAGAGGCTCTGCCTCACGTGGTCCACACAGGAGTCCTGTTCCCTCCTCTCCCCCCGTCCCCATGCCCGCCTGCGATAACAGCCCTGGTGCCAGGCGCTACGCAATGGGCTGTCTTGCAGATGTATTTTCCTATTGAAAAATCAATGAAAAATGCAGGAGTCTCAGCTTTTCTTGAAAAAAACAAATTGATCTTTTTTTTTTTTGCATCGATCTTGCATTTCCCTGGCAAGAGCCACCGGCAGTGCCTGCTGTTTTTAAATGCAGTCCTTATTCCTGGAGCCACATCCCTGCCCACTCACTTGGTCTATCACCTTCCTGGACTCCTTAGTCACTGGAACTTGAACCCTGCTTCTTGGTGGTAATCACCCCGTTGCTTTCCAGTATGCCCTACCATCACCTCCCAGTGGCACTGGACCTGGAAAAATCCTCCCTTTGGCCCCACACCTCTGTGGAGCCACTGCCTCCTTCCTTCTTTCACAGCCAGTCTCGTTGGAAGTATCCTTTCATATTCCACCCCCATCTCCACCTCTCCTCGCTAGTGAATCCACTCCATTTGATACTTCCCTTGCATTCAAGCCAGACCCTTCTTGTGAAGGTCCCGGGCACCCTGCACCTCACTAACCCATCTTTCCCTGAGTGTCTTGTCCATCGGCAGATTCAACACTGGTGCTCACTTCCTTCTCTCAACATCCTTTTGTTACTGAAAGTGACATCCAGCTGCTCACTGCTCAGAAGCCAACACTTGAGAGGCAAGGTTGGTGGAAAGGAAAGTTATGTTTTATTTTGGAGGCCAGCAACTGGAGGAGAGGGTGGACTTTTGTCCAAAGGCTGACCCCTCCCTGACCCTGACAATCAGTGGGTAAGAGTTTTTAAAGGGGAATTTCAGGGTTGCACAGGTGGAGGGAGAGGGCTCCATACAGAAACAGCATAGTCAGCTCTGACAGTCATCTTGAAGTTGGTCATCAGTGGTCTGATCAGCACCGTCTTGATTGTTTTCAGTACTTAATCTTCAGTTCCAAGCTGGGTTTGTTCCCATTTCTTTGAGGCCAGCTCTCAGAATTGTGGCAGCTTAGGTCAGTCTGATCATCATGTAGTTAACGTCTTCCTCCTGATGGAGGTTCCAGTATTTACAAGAGAGCTCACAGGATAGGGGCTTCCCTGGGGTTCAGGTGGCAAAGAAGCTGCCTGCAATGAGAAGACCTGGGTTTGATCCCTGGGTTGAGATGATCCGCTGAAGAAAGGAATGGCTACCCACTCCAGTATTCTTGCCTGGAAAATCCCATGGACAGAGGAGCCTGGTGGATTACGATCGATGGGGTTGCAAAAAGTTGTACACAACTGAACAATTGACACTTTCACTTCACTTCATAGGATATGGCTCAAAATATTATCTATAGCCCTTCAGGAGAAACTTAACATCCTTGACTTTGTTTAATAGTTAAACTATTATTTTTGGTCTAATTTAACTGTTTTCCTTTGTGTCTGCATTTTCTCACTTCTCTGATTAAACTTATTCTTTGGTTAAAATTTTTCTAAGAAAAAAAGGCAAACAGAGGATATGGGTGGGGCAGGGCAGGGAAGACCATAGAATCCTGCCGTTTCACCTTCTGCATCCTTTACACATCACAACAGCCCACTGCCTGGTTTCCTCTCACCTTTCTGGCCCTTCCTTCTCAGTCGCCTTTTCACACTCGACTTCCCCTACCTGCATGTTAAATAGTCCACAGAGATGCATCCTGGGTCTCTTCTCTCATCACTGTATTTCTTTCTATAGTTAATCTTAGCATTCTCTGGGCCTTCAAGATGGCCTGTACATTAATGGATGCCGAAGTCATGTGTCTAGAATATCCCTACCTTTTAGTGCTAGACTCATGAATCCAGTTGCTTCATTGATGTCTGCATCTGTGTGTCTCATGGGCAGTGGAGCATCCAGAGGCCAAGGGTAATCTCCAACCTCTTTCTCCATGTTGTAGCCACATGTTCCGGGAAACAAACTCACTCAAGGACAATGCAGATAGTGGAGTGCAGTTTATCACACTGGCCGGCCCAAGGCAGAGTCTCCTCTTAGCCAAGGACCTCGACCAGCATTTGTGAAAATCTTTTATACCCCATGTGTATGTATCTCAACCCATCACTCCAAATTCCTTGAGACTTACATAAACCAAGGAAAATACAATCCCAATAACCCCATCATTCACTTGCTGGGTGCTCACGTGCTCAAACAGTCAAACAATTAGCCAATAATCAATAAACCCGAGGTTACACTCTGATAGATACAAAAAATTTATGGCCTGTCTGGAGGAAGGGCTGATTAGTGTATGGTTTCTCTTAGGCGATGAGTAACCTAGATACGATCTTCAAGGTTCCCCTGTCTAGAGGGGGTCTTATCCTTTTTGTTGTTGTTTTCATAGGCACTAAACACAGAGTTCGGAGTCCATTGGAAAGGTGGCCGAGCATGATCAGCATGAACAGGCCTAAGATGGAGTCCAGGCCCTATGAATTCCTTCTTCATTCCCCCTTCTTGATGCTCTTAACTCATATTATGAGCATCATTCATAGGGATATATTGCACCCTGGCTCTCCAACCACCAATTTGGGAGAATGACATCAACCTTTGAGTTACAAAGTTCATAATACATTGTAAAATTTAGGGTCCACAAAGCAGAACTATCAAGGCAACTATAGCAGTGGTAAATATAGTTTTCTACCAACCGCCCTTCACCCAAGATAGGACCGAAGTCCAGAAAGGAATGGTTTCATTTGACATTGCTTTTACCTGGTTTTTCATGTCATCTAAAGCAGTCGATACATTGCCAGATAAGTCAGGAATGTATACACAACATTCAACCTTAATTATAGCACAGATCCCTCCTGGAGCAGCTGTGAGTATGTCCAAAGCCATTCTATTATGAATTACCGCTTTTCTCATTTGGATTTGCTCTTCATTTAAGGCTTGGATGGCTTTTGTTCTATCTAGGAGGGCCTGTTTTGAAGGCCTCTATTTTAATCATGATATCTGTTGTCCCTATAGAGCATACGAATAAGGCAGCAATATACTCATACCATTGAAACACGGATCTTGTCCACCTAGCATGTAAATAAGGTAGATTTACTGGGGCTACCGGGGTAGATTTACAACAAGTAGGTTAGGCTTTGGTTACACTGGCATTTATATCAAATGTAACCCCATGACCCAAGTCTATTGACTGTAGGTGTTACATCAAGAGAGCAAGGAGAGGTTATGATTGGCAAGAGAGAGGAAGGTCTCTTTTTGTCATCCCAGAAAGGAGCAGAGTGGTTTAAAATCTCCTTGGCAGAGTGGTGACACCCACCAAGGAAGTCCATCCATCACTGACAGAGGCACAGCCCTACATACCCAGCAGTTGGGAGTGTTGTGGAAGTTTGCATAGGAATGTGCTCATGAGATGAAAATATTGTCCTGAGTTGAAACAGAAGTTAAATTCAAAATCACGTTGATGAGGCCAAACAGCTGGAGTTAACTGTGCAGCTTCATCCTGAAGGGGCTTGTCCAGGATTTTCTCCTTCTTCTTAAGGACGGTCTTAGTTTCTCAAGGGTCAGCGGGGTCCCTCTGTGCAATCCACTCAGCGTTTTTTTGGTCTGCCTGGTATGTTTTCTTCTTCCTCGTATGATGGATCCAAGGGACAATACCTGCAACTTTAACTGCAGTAGGGGTAGTTAGAATAACATAAGGGCCCTTTCAACAAGGGGCTAGCAAATCATGTTTCCAATCTTTGACCCGTACTTGGTCACCAAGCGTAAACTCATGAATCTGTTCCCCAAGGGGGAANGTAAGGAATAGGGGTTTGGAACAGTGTGGTGTAAAGTCACAGTAGCCTGGCTGACTAGCCTGAGATGCTGTACAGGCCTATAGTCCTGTCCTCCTTCCTTTTTGACTGACAGGATCAGCGTATTCCAAGCTGACTGGCACACTACTAGAGTGTCCGCTTGTTTTAATCAATTGATGTGGGGCAGTATGCTGGCCCAAGCCTCTATTGGTAGCAGGTACTGGCACTTTCTAACCGGGATGGTGTCTGGTTTGTGTTCTATTATCCCTGGGGCTTGATGTCTAGCCCGCCTGAGGCGGGTGGGGGGGTTGTCTTCCGCCCAGACCTCAGGGAATAATTGAGTTAGCTCTCTCTCACGCTCTTCCGGCCCACCCGGTTCCGCCTTCGGAGGCTCATGCAACCTCCACTCATCTTGGGGGGGTCTTGAGAGAGAGAGCAAATAAGTCATAGTGCCCATCAGGAAGGAGGGGCCTCTCCTCAGGGGAGAAAGTCACTTGTGCTCCTAGTTTGGAGAGCAAGTCTCTTCCCAACAGGGGTACTGGGCACTCAGGAATGTAGAGGAAGTCATGAATCACTTGNGCTCATGCAACCTCCACTCATCTTGGGGGGGTCTTGAGAGAGAGAGCAAATAAGTCATAGTGCCCATCAGGAAGGAGGGGCCTCTCCTCAGGGGAGAAAGTCACTTGTGCTCCTAGTTTGGAGAGCAAGTCTCTTCCCAACAGGGGTACTGGGCACTCAGGAATGTAGAGGAAGTCATGAATCACTTGGTGCCCCCCCCATCTGACATTTTCTGGGCTGGCAAAATGATTTAATCATCTCTTCTCCCAATACCCCAGTTACAGCGGTGGTCTTTTTGGACAGTGGTGGAACAGGTTTTGTTACTACCGACAGTTCTGCTCCTGTATCCACCATGTAGTCAACGTTTTGGTCCCCCACTTTTAAGGTTACCATGGGCTCTGGGGACCTGATATCTCTGAGCCCCGGCAGCCCTATTTAATTTCCAAGTCAGTAAGCCCCACAGCTGCGGGAGCTTCCTCTTCCTTCCTTGCCTTAGGGCATTCATTCTTCCAGTGGCCAAAAGCTCAGCACTAGGCACACTGGTTTGGCTGTAATGGGGCCCAGGGCCTCCGTTGGGACCGGTTGAAGGACTGTCCTGTCCCTGGGGCAGAGGAGGTTTTCCGGAGGGCCTGAGATAGACTTTCTCAGACCAGCAGCTAGCATTGCAAATCTCTTGTCTGTTCTCTTTCATTCCCTCCGGCTCTCTGGCAGAGTTCAGTCTCTGCTTAATTCCAACATCTCCCTCTTTGTCAGTACTCACCAGGAGAGATGGGTATAGCTTGGGTAGTTTGGCTGGAGCTGGATCCTGGAAGTGGTGGCCAAAGGCTTCTGTCACTGGGATTGGAGCCTGCCGTGGTGGCGGCTCTACGACCTCGGGAAGAGCTGGTGGAGGAGCAGCGGCTGCTGCAGGACTTCACTTGGCCCTGGATGGGCATTAAGGCGGCCTCCAATCCTGGTGGAGCACTGAGGCAGGAGTGTCATTATCCAGTATGGAGGAGGGGTCAGGTCCAAATCCTGTAGAATTTCCTTTTTTATCATCAATCAATTTTTGTGCCATTAATATTTTTCCCTTTCCCTTCTGGATACAGAACCTTGTGGAAGTAGGAGGGTCTTGAGCTAACCCTAGCCATGAGTCAATATATGGATATTGATCCAGGTGTCCTGGCCCTCCTGTGAGCACTTCATAGACTTCTTCCACTGTTTCTAAGCTCATGGTGTTCTTTGGTGGCCATCCTACTCCCATAGGGGGCCATTCGACCTCACAGAGTATGTGGAGGTGGTTAGGCTTCATCTTCACCCATAGTCTCCTCCTAATCCCTTCTTTAAATTTTTAACCATGCATCCAACACAGTTTAGGTTCACTCCCCCCATCTTGCTTACCTTCTCAGACCTTCTGCTTTTCCTTTCCGTTCTGTCTACGAAGTTCTCAGTACCCTATGTACTTCTGATATTTCCACTCAATGACACTTGAATTGCCATCCTGCCTCCATCCTAACTGGGGTGAGAAGAGCCTTACCTGCCAGATCCCAGAGGGAGAAGGGGGATCAGCGTGCCTTCACCTGCCAGTCAGCACAGCCGAACCAGAAACCACGTGGTCCAAGACTGTTTCTCCCTTAAAGTCCGTTCTGCCTTGGTGGGCTTGATCAGGTCCCGATGAAAACACAGATGTGTTAAATATACCATGTCCCAGGCCATCTCCGGGAAAGCCAATTCATACTCACTTATGTATCCCCTTCCTTCTAGCCTAACAATTCCCAGGGGGTCAAGAATTTCACAGCAGACGGGACACCTCCTGGGTGAGGGCAGAAAATGAGCATACAAGGACCAGTTTCCTATCCCAAAAATCCCCTGGCGATCGCTGGTAATAACTTTCCCTGAGATGGCGTGGTCACACCTCCTAAATGAGCTTCACAAATTTCCTTCCTAAACCGTAGCACGCTCGTCGACTTGTGTACCAAGCAATCGCTGCTGCCTGCCTATTCCAGGCCCCTGTGGGTCCGTGCCCCTTCTAGTCCTCCCAGGGAGGGTGATCAGGCCCCCTCTTCCACCCTTCCAGGTGGGTTCTTCCTCACCTGAGCGCTCAGTTCCCTTGCTGCCGTTCACTACCTGCCAAAGCAAAGAAACCGGGCGTTGAAAGGCTGAATTCTTCCAGAGGGGCGAGGCGCCTTCCCCTCCTAGGAGATTCAAGCCACAAAAACTCAAGAGTGGCCTCAAATGAGACCTGTCTCCTCAAAGTGAGGAGTTTCCCAGCCAATGCACCAAATGTTGTAGCCACGCGTTCTGTGAAACAAACTCACTCAGAAGGACAATACAGATAGTGGAGTGCAGTTTATTACACCAGCGGGCCCAAGGCAGAGTCTCCTCTTAGCCAAGGACCCTGACCAGCATTTGTGAAAATCTTTTATACCCCATGTGTATGTATCTGAACCCATCACTCCAAATTCCTTGAGACTTACATAAACCAAAGAAAATACAATCCCAATAACCCCATCGTTCACATGCTATGTGCTCATGTGTTCAAACAGTCAAACAATTAGCCAATAATCAATAAACCCGAGGTTACACTCTGATAGATACAAAAAATTTTATGGCCTGTCTGGTGGAAGGGCTGATTAGTGTATGGTTTCTCTTAGGCAATGAGTAAGCTAGATATGATCTTCAAGGTTCCCCTGTCTGGAGGGGGTCTTACCCTTCTGTTGTTTTCATAGGCACTAAACACAGAGTTCAGAGTCCGTTGGAAAGGTGGCTGAGCATGATCAGCATGAACAGGCCTAAGATGCAGTCCAGGCCCTATCCTTCTTCAGACCTCACTCAGGGTTTCCACTTGGCTGAACTGAAGCACAATCCACTGATCTGCAAAGAAATAGAGAAAAACGATAGAATTGTAAAGACTAGAAAGCTCTTCAAGAAAATTAGAGATAGCAAGGGAAAATTCCATGCAAAAATGGGCACAATAAAGGACAGAAACAGTATGGACCTAACAGAAGCAGAAGATACTAAGAAAAGGTAGCAAGAATACACAGAAGAACTATACAAAGTCAAGACAACCCATTCCTTTCATTCACTTTCCCTTACTCTCCTCGTATCCAGCTCACCACTAACATTTGATTTTNGCACAATAAAGGACAGAAACAGTATGGACCTAACAGAAGCAGAAGATACTAAGAAAAGGTAGCAAGAATACACAGAAGAACTATACAAAGTCAAGACAACCCATTCCTTTCATTCACTTTCCCTTACTCTCCTCGTATCCAGCTCACCACTAACATTTGATTTTATGTCCATTGTTTCCCTGAAATCCCAGTTTCCTCATCCCCACAGCATCATCTCTTGCCTGGTGCTCACACAGCCTCCTAACTGGACTCCTGACCTCTACAGCTACTCCTCTGCCCCTCTTCACTCCCTGGAGCAGATCGAGTGACTTTCTGAAGAAAGAAATCTGGTCCTCTGCCTCCTCTGCCCCAACTCCAGTGTGGGGTGAAGTCAAACCCATTCCTGTGGCTCCAAGCCCAGCATGGTTCCCTAAGCCTCCTCTTGCACCACTTTCCTCTTCTGTCTCTGCCTCAGCCACAAGGCCTTTGCACATGCTCTTCACTCAGCCCGAGGCACTTTTCCTCCTCTCCTTTATGGTCACTGCTTGTCACCACCACATCTCACCTCTGTTGTCATTCCCAGAAGGGTGACCCTCCTGGAGCAGGTGGGCAGCCCTGTGCTACTTCTGTCTCTGCCTCAGCCACAAGGCCTTTGCACATGCTCTTCACTCAGCCCGAGGCACTTTTCCTCCTCTCCTTTATGGTCACTGCTTGTCACCACCACATCTCACCTCTGTTGTCATTCCCAGAAGGGTGACCCTCCTGGAGCAGGTGGGCAGCCCTGTGCTGTCCCCCATTCCTTGTTGACATGTACATGCCAACATGTACATGCCTCCTGTGGTCACTCAGTTCCTGTTAGTCTTCTCCGCTAAATTGTCAGCTCATGCTTTTTGTTCATCAGGCAATGCACAGCATACAGTATGCAATATGAACTCAACACATATCTATAAAATGAACTATAGGTAACAGTCCTTTGTACATGGAAATCAGAAGTTTGAAAAGGCTAACGTTAGAAGTTCTAACAGTTAGAACTGGACATGGAACAACAGACTAGTTCCATATCTGAAAAGGAATACATCAAGGCTATTTATTGTCACCCTGCTTATTTAAGTTATGTGCAGAATACATCATGTGAAATGCAGGCTGGATGAAGCACAAGGTGGAATCAAGATTGCCAGGAGAAATATCAATAACCTCAGATATGCAGATGACACCACCCTTATGGCAGAAAGCAAAGAACTAAATTAGAGCCTCTTGATGAAAGTGAGAGGAGAGTGAAAAAGTTGGCTTAAAACTTAACATTCAGAAAACTAAGATCATGGCATCCAGTCTCATCACTTCATGGCAAGTAGATGGGGAAACAATGGAAATAGTGATAGACTTTATTTTCTTGGGCTCCAAAATCACTGTAGATGGTGATTGCAGCCATGAAATTAAAAGATGCTTGCTCCTTGAAAGAAAAGCTATGACCAACCTAGATAACATATTAAAAAGTGGAGACATTACTTTGCCAACAAAGGTCCCTCTACTCAAAGCTAAGGTTTTCCCAGTAGTCATGTATGGATGTGAGAGTTGAACTAGAAAGAAAGCTGAGTGCCGAAGAATTGATGCTTTTGAACTGTGGTGTTGGAGAAGACTCTTGAGAGTCCTTCGGACTGCAAGGGGATCCAACCAGTCCATTCTAAAGGAAATCAGTCCTGAATATTCATTGGAAGGACTGATGCTAAAGCTGAAACTCCAACACTTTGGCCACCTGATGTAAAGAACTGACTCATTGGAAAAGATCTTGATGCTGGGAAAGGTTGAAGGCAGGAGGAGAAGGGGACAACAGAGGATGACATGGCTGGATGGCATCATCAACTTGATGGACATGAGCTTGAGCAAGTTCTGAGAGTTGGTGATGGCCAGGGAAACCTGGTGTGCTGCAGTCCATGGGGTTGCAAAGAGTCAGACATGACTGAGTGACTAAACTGAACTGAATGACACAGTGTGGCTGCAGTGGCTGCAGGAACCAAGTCCTAGTGTGAGACACCAGAGCCCAGGGTGCTGCTCCTTGTGGATACTCCTGCACCCCCTTCCTTCACTGTTTCTCTGCAGGAGGGGTTGGACTTCAGCTGTATCAGCCTGCATGTTTCTGTTCATGCTCAGAAAGAAAATGCCGTGTGTTGCTGAGCTCGTAATTTACTGAGCACAGACGTTCACTCATCAAACAGGCTGGTTCAGTTACTCATTTTAAGATTTGAAGATAAACCTTCTGCGAAGGTCAGTCACATGTGTTATCTATTATCATCTATTAAGAAGAATGTGTGTAACAAGATTAATACATAATGGGTCCTCTACATCTGTGAGTTCTGCATCCACAGATTCAACTGACCTCAGATGGAAAATATCAGGGGGAAAATTCCAGAAGTTTCCAAAAAGCTGAACTTGGATTTGCTGCACAGGCAACTCTTTGTTGTTACTGTTCAGACACTCAGTTGTGTCTGACTCTGCGACCCCATGGACTGCAGCACGCCAGGCTTCCCAGTCCTTCACTGTCTCCCAGAGCTTGCTCAAACTTGTGTCCATTGAGTCGGTGATGCCATCCAACCATCTCACCCTCTGTCAGCCCCTTCTCCTCCTGCCTTCAATCTTTCCCAGCATCAGAGTCTTTTCCAGTGAGTCGGCTCTTCACATCAGGTGGCTAAAGGATTGGAGCGTCTGCTTTAGCATGAGTCCTTCCAATGAATATTCAGGGTTGATTTCCCTTAGGATTGACTGTTTTGATCTCCTTGCAGTCCAAGGGACTGTAAAGAGTCTTTTCTGGCACCACCAGTTTGAAGGATCACACTCGTACATGACTACAGGAAAAACCATAGCTTTGGCAACTCTTTACATAGCACTTAAATTGTATTTCCAACTGTGTACATAGCATGTACCTCGTTTAAGGCTTTGTAAACAAACTGAGGTGATTGAAAGCGTGGCAGGATGGAAGTAGGTTGTATGCGAATGCTTTGCCTGTTTATATAATAAAAAACCTGAGCATCCATGAATTTTGGTGTCCTCGGGGGGTCCTGGAGCCAATCCCCTGTGGATATTGGGGAATGACTGCAATTCACAAGAAGAGCATGGCAAATATACTTATTTTTTTGACACACTGAACCTTTTAGTTGTTACAAGTGTACATAAATTTTATGAAGTGGTAATTATTAATATAATGTACATAAACTTTTTATTCTCACAGGTAATTATAATTGTGAAAGGCAGGATGATCACATGGAGAGTCACCAGACCACAACCCCTACAGGGTAAATTGTAACATTAAAGTGTGCTTGCCACCTTCTTCTTTGTCTAATTTTTTAAAAATATTTTTGCTGTAAACACAAGTCAGTCAGTGTGCTGAGTGTGATCTAGGCTTATATCCATTTCACCTGCATCAAGTTCTCAGAGCGATTTGTGCATTTTCTCAATGGAGGGTCTCCTTGACTCCTACCATTGGTGCTTGATTTACTTCTGTGATTTTTTACTGCCACTGTTGAAAGACATGTGCATAAGTCACCATACCCTTGTCCATGGAACCAAACGGCCCAGCAGCCTGGGAAACCCTGCACCCCTTCATCTCCATGGAGACCAGGGTCTTCACGACAGGCTCCAATGTCACAGCTGTCAGCCTGGGGGGCTAGAGGAAGATGGGGTGGGGCTGCAGCCACAGGAGGGCCCAAAACCCCACACCAAGTTCAGCCCTGGCAGGGCCGGGGTCCTGAGCCGGCCTGGGGGCACTCCACCGACAGCCACGGTCACTCCTCGCTCTCTCATCTGCACCTGGACTCAGCTCACCTTCTGCTTTATGCAGGAGCACTGGTCTTCCTGGAGGCGAAGTGACCGCTCCTGTTCACCATCACAGAGGAGCCAAGAAGCTTCCTGGGCCTTCCTGGTGGCAATGACTCTGAAGAACCCATTTTCCTCCTCCAGCGGTGACACAGGCCCTTCCTACGGATACTGGGGAGGGAGCTGGAGTCTCCTCTCCCCTTCTCTGTCATCTGTGTCCATGAGGACTTCTTGGTCGTGTGTGATGCTGGGAGGGAGTGGGGGCAGGAGGAGAAGGGGACAACCGAGGATGAGATGGCTGATGGCATCACTGACTCGATGGACGTGAGCCTGAGTGAACTCTGGGAGTTGATGATGGACAGGGAGACCTGGCGTGCTGCGATTCATGGGGTTGCAGAGTCAGACACGACTGAGCGACTGAACTGAACTGAAGCAAACCTGCCCCAAACTGCAATATACACAGAGGACACACACAGGCTCCTCTGACCTGCAAGGGGCAGGTTGGATCAGGGCTGAAGTGATGCCATCAGAATCCGTGCTCAGCTCCAAGTCACCGCACTGATGCTGCTCTCAGATGGGGTGGCCCCCAGCAGTCACTGGGTCATGTCACACCTCCTTCACACCGAGCAGGACACGCGGGGCCCATCCCAGTTTCCCAGGCTTCCCTTCTCTGCCCTGATGGCATCACTGCCAGCCTAACTATCATTGCAGCTGGAGACAGATGCATGCATGGTGGACTCAGACCCACGTGAAGGGGAGCCAGCACCCCACCAGGGAAATCAGGGTGCAGTGAACCAAGAAGCAGGTCAGTGGGTGCTGAACCCTGAGACTTTCCCACGACCAAGGCCAGGGAGGTGGGCGCTGGTCTTTTATTTGTGAGCTTCTCCACTAGGGCAGCTTACAGGGGACAGTGTGGAACCAAGGAGAGGACAGAAACGTGCACCAGAACAAAATGATAAGGGTCACGGCGGTTCAAGAGTCACAACCCTCCCAGGCAGCCTGGGATGCAGAGGGCAAACCCCTGAAACCCCCTTTCCACTCTGAGCGGGACTGATGATCTTGGTGGAAAACAAAATATGAAACATATTAGAGCACAAATGTGCTTGTTATCATTCTCAGCCCTCGGGCCAGGTATTAGGCAGATTAGCACTTCCCAGCATTTTAAAGCCTACTGCCTCCTGATAGAAATGAAACTGTTACAGAAAGAAAAATACCATCTCCCATGGGATGCAGTGTGATCCCCGTGGGGGCCATGCCTCCAGCTGAGAGTCGGTTCAGTTCGATCTCTCAATCATGTCTGACTCTTTGCGACCCCATGGACTGCAGCATTCCAGGATTCCATGGTCATCACCAACTCCCAAAGCTTACTCAAATTCATGTCCATCAAGTCAGTGATCCCATCCAACCATCTTATCCTCTGTTGTCCTTTTCTCCTGCCTTCAATCTTTCCCAGCATCAGGGTCTTTTCCAATGAGTCAGTTCTTCACATCAGGTGGCATAGGCAGCTCACTTTTATTACTGATGTTACTCCTTTATGTGAATATGCTACAGCTTATCCATTCTACTGCTGAATTGCCTTTTAATCATTTCCAGTTTGGGACTTTTACAGATACTGCTGCAAACCTGTTAGTACTTGTCCCTCAGTAACCACATGTACTCACTTCTGTTTGATATAAAGTCCTAAGAATAAAGTTTCTAGATCAGCTGCCCAGCTTTAGAAGATATTAATGAACAATGTACCAAAGCGGCCATATACTAAGTTATATTCCTTTAAGCAGCGTATGAGAATTCTAGTTATTCCACACCTTCCCAGTTCAGTTCAGTCACTCAGTCATGTCCAACTCTGCGACCCCATGGACCACAGCACTCCAAGGGAGGGAACATCACCAACTCCTGGAGCTTACTCAGACTGATGTCCATTGAGTCTGTGATGCCATCCAACCATCTCATCCTCTGTCCTCCCCTTCTCCTCCCACCTTCAGAGTTCTAGTTATTCCACACCTTCCCAACATGTAGTATTTTTTTTTTCATTTTAGCATTTCTGGTGAGTAGAATGATACATTGTGGTTTTAATTTGCCTTTAAGACTTTTTTTTTTTTTTTATTTTAATTTCATGGCTGCAGTCACCATCTGCAGTGATTTTGGAGCCCAAGAAAATAAAGTCTCTCACTGAAAATAAAGTCTCTCCAGCTGAGAGTCATCAGTTGCAAATTCTCCACCCGAGAAGGTGTGTTCAGAGGTCTGCTTTTATAGTGTGTGCTATGAAAATAGTATTTTACCCTGTTGAAGATAGCTTGAGAGAGAGATGGAGAGAGATTATCTGTATTCATCATAAACTCCTTTAGTTAGATATAGACTGTAAAGCAGTTAAATCAATTAGAAAGCAGGGTTGTTTGCTTTTTTTTTTTCTAATTATGGAAAATCTGTATCTCCTGAGAAGGACCACAGGACACAAGACCCAAATGATAAGAATCACTTCCTGGGGACTAACCCTTTACTGTCATGAAAGACATCATCCTGAAGCTCACTGCTCAAAGCCGGCCTCACTGGGGTCCTGGCTTTTCTCCCACCATTCGGGAGGAAGAGAGTGAGGTAGAGGAGTCAGTGCAAAAAGGTCAACTGGATCATTTTAGAAGCTCAGCTCCTTTCTTCTTACATGGAGAATGACCAAGAAGCTGAAACACAGTGTGCAGAAGGCCTTGGAGAAATTCAACCATGCTGTCTGGAAGGACTGATATCTAATCTATTTATTTCATGGGCAAGAGCCATCTGGAGGAACAATCCAAGAGGTCCAGAGTCAACAGTTCTGGGACACTGTTGATGTGGGTGGAGGTTGGAAGCTATCCCTGGACCTCAGAGACCCTGATGAGCCCTGGGAGGAATGCCTGTGTCCTGGGTTCCTACTCAGACCACACCTCGAGTGTTTGTTCCACGTTAAGATTAGAGCAGGCACCTCAGGAAGCCAACAGCTCTGTCACTTCCAGAGCTCAGGAATACAGGAGAAAAGGAAACCCAGGGGACTGAAGTCTGGCCTGAGAGTTCATGGCAGGGCTAGTGTTAGAGTCACTGTGACTCTGGGTGGCTTGTATGTGGGAAGTCAGTGTGTGTCTGGATGTGATCCCAGGAGAGAGCATGACCCAAGGGAGGCAGGATCACACCAACTCTTGGGGGAGCAGGATGAAACCAAGAGACACCATCCTGGACACCAAAACGTGAGTGGTTCTGAAGTCAAGGAAACCACCCTGAGCTGGCTGTGCTCTCTCCCTTGGTGAGCCCGTCCCTCACTGGAGGTGGTATGTGCCAGGAGCTTCACTCTCAGGGCCTCGGAAGGGACCGCATCCATCCAAGATGCCTAGAAGGATTCATGGGTGGAATCTTAGTCCCCTGGACCACTGTAACAAAACCCCACAGGCAGGACACCTACAAGCAACAAACATTTAGGTCCTGAGGGTTGAAGTCCAAGGCCAGGGTGGCAGCCTGACAGGCTCCAGTGAAGGCCGTCTTCCGGGCCGCTGGCTGCTGACTTCTGGCTGTGCCCTACATGGCAGAAGGAACAGGGAACTCTCTGGGGCATCTTTAATAAGGGCACTAAGCCCATCCACAAGGGCTCCACCCTCATGACCTATTCAGCTCGCCACGGCACAGAGGAGCTTGGTGGAGAGAGTGGGGATTCAATATCCTGTGAAGTATTGAAGTCAACAGGTCAGATCCACTAGAGTCTGGTTCAAGAATTCTATGGAAACTCTGAGCCACAGACAAGCAGAGGAAGATTCCGGTGCTGAGGGTCCAAATGAGTTTGCACACGTTGGCATTCCCTCTGCTCTAGAAAACCGTGTTTGTGTGGATTGATAATTGCACGCACAGCAGGGCAAAATCCAGAGAACAGCTGTGTCTTAGCCACTGGGGTTTTAACTCCCAGTTCTGGGTGCTTGGGTTTCGTCCTCTGCCTCTGGACTTGGTGATCAGGTACTTGACAGAGCAGAACTCCAAATACTCCATGAGGAGTGAGAGAACGTTCATCTCACCCACCAAACAGAGGTGGGGCGGGAAGGATACTCCACATGGTCGGAGGTGCGGTGGGCTTAGTGGCTTTACACATTGGTGCTGTGATTACCTCTCCAGTGTGACGGAGTCACAGCATGGCTGAGACAGTTTGGCACCGCCAGTTTCAGGCAACAGCTTATTATCTAATTCCTGTTAACAGCCCCTCTGGCTGGTACACAGGTCCCTGGAGACCGCGTCTTGTTGACGTATCGATTAAGGAAAGACAGTCTTTACTTATCTGATACCTTAACTCCTTCAGACTAGCCTCAGGCCATCAATATGTCCAGACACTCTACCATTAAGCAATGGCTGCTTTCCTATCTGATTAATTTCCTTAATAAGAAAATTATTTTCTGTAAGTGTCATTTGGATAGAGTTCAGTTATGACTAAGAAAATAAACATGTATGGATTGAGGCCTATGGAATTAAGACACACTGATTAATTCCACAAGAAGGGTAAAGGGAAGAAAAACCAAACTTGAAATGCTAAATGACACTGCAAACAGCCACAACTCAGGAGCCAAGCTGAAAAGCTGTAAGTGTATTCAGATACTGTGTCTTCTTGCCTTACTCCAGCAACTGAGATAGGGGAAGAACGCTCTTCAGCAGGAAACTTGTTCATTTGGGTGTGACATGTATATGGATTGTCTGTTCTGCCTCTTCCTTCCCTTCTGAAAAAGGTCATTAAATGGATTCTGGGGACTTCCCTGGCAGTCCAGTGGTTAAGACTTCACCTTATAAAGCAGGGGATTCAGGCTAATCCCCGGTTGGGGAGTTAAGAGCCCACATGCCTCAGGGCTAGAAAACCAAAACGTACAAAACAATAGAAGCAATATATAACAAATTCAAAAAAGAATTTTTTAACTTTTTCCAAAAAATTAAAATCAAATAATTGAATGGATTCTGGATGCTTTGGTACCCGAGACATCCTCCGTTCTGAGCCTCCTGTGGTTTCCTAACTGGTCCTCCCGCCCATCCTGTGGACCCCTGGAGCTAACAGAGCTGGGGTTGTTGGGGGGGAGCTGACAGGCCCATTTCACTTCTCTGAAGGCCAAAGATACAGGTGTTTGAGTACACAGCTGTGCACTGCAAGCCACTGATGTACCAGATGTGGAGAAGGGGGATACAAGAAGCTTTGTAAGAAAATTCAGCCCCTATGACAATGAAAAGAAAATTCAGGTTTCCCCACCTCCTTTAAGATATTGGGTCAGGGTGGGGCTCTGGGCCTAGCACATCTGTGCTTGAATCCTGAACTGGTCACATACCAGCTCTGTCACTTGGGGTGAGTCCCTCCATCCCTGACGTGGCCCCAAGTCTTCACTTGTGCAGTGGGGCAGGAGAGTAGACAGTGGACAGGATTCTGTTCATCAGGCGACTTCATACCTGGACACGTTAAAACCGCACCTGGCACAGATCCAGTGCTTTAAGTAAGTGGCCTGCTGCTATGATTAGGTCCCATCAAGGAGCTCACACACTTGATCTCAAAGGGATTTTAAACCTATGACATGAGTGTCAGAGAAGGGGGTGTATAAACAACAGAAGCTGGCTCTGGTTCCCTTCGGCAGTTAGGAATTTGTTGAACCAATGAGGGCTTGTATCATACTGAGGTCAAGGAAACCACNCTGCTGCTATGATTAGGTCCCATCAAGGAGCTCACACACTTGATCTCAAAGGGATTTTAAACCTATGACATGAGTGTCAGAGAAGGGGGTGTATAAACAACAGAAGCTGGCTCTGGTTCCCTTCGGCAGTTAGGAATTTGTTGAACCAATGAGGGCTTGTATCATACTGAGGTCAAGGAAACCACGAAAGAGCACAATCTTGGGACTCACATTGCCTTTATTCTGAGAAACAGCAGATTGATGACTATTGTAAGAAGAACTTAGAGCATCCAACAGAAAGCATGCTGCTCCTAGGTTCCTGTCTTTCATTTTCCTTCAATTTTTCTTCTTTTTAAAATTCCCTTCCTCCCTTCCATCTTTCCTCCTTTTCTCTCTGGCTGCATTGTGCTCTCGCCATCTCTTCTGAACACAGGCACGGGTGATTCCCACACCAACGAGCCTCCCAGGAAGACAGGACAATCTGCCTGGTCAAGGGCGAGGGGCAGGGACCACCACATCCCCCCTCCCCGTCCTCATCCAAGAGGAAGCAGCTGGATCTCCGGGTTCTGGGACCCCAGGTCCTCAGAGATGACTAAACTGGACCCATCTCTGCTCATCAGCACATGTGGGTGGGCACTCCAACCTTCATGTCAGTGGACTCTCTTAGCTCTGAACTGAAAGGAGTGCAGCAGTGGGACCACCGTAATAGACCAGGGTACTGCCCAGGCCGTCGGCAATTGTTTCTGCCTCTCACCTCCCTTCCTCTTATGGGGACTGGATGGGGCAGGCAGGGAGGGGGCTGTGCCTTCATCTAAAGTTCTTCTTGACACCCCTGGTAGGACAAGAGGGGAAGGGGACCCCATTGGACAAATGATGCAAAGACCTTTTGATTTGTTTTTTTCACTTTATTCTTGTTCAGCTTGAGGTTTCATCAGTTCATTGTTAATCACTCTGTTATTAAAACAATACAATATCAATTTATGTTAAGTAGATAGAACAGCAGCCAAACTTTAGGAAATAAGATTGCAGCCATAAAATACACGTATACTAAAAAAAAAAAAAA